>JAGDQP010053332.1:0-13585 GCA_022664845.1 Lepisma saccharinum | reverse complement strand
GTCTTCTTCATTCAGTTCTTGACCCACTTCTTATTCTTCCTGTCTTTCATCACACTGTACATTACTCTCATGATTATTTCATTCTTGAGACAGGGAAACATACAGTATTTTCTTTCCTTTTCCCCACATTTTAGGTCTCTTTCTTAACTTCTGCTGAATTAAGTACCCTTCTGCTATCCTGATCTTCCCCCAGAGCCTTTGCGATCCTCTTAACCTTCTTTCCCAAACATTCCATTAATTTACAAGTACAGTCCAACACAGGTCTTAGCTTGACTTCTTCCTTATGAATTTTGGTATAAATTTTCATCTTCGTGTTCCTTCCTTTATCATCAAGGAACCTTGAGAAACCTTTCTTGTCGCTTTCCTCCATCAACTGTCTTCTTATTATGCTCTCCTATTCACCCCCATCTTCTTATACGTCCTCGTGTGTACTATCATTCAAATGCCTAAGCTTCTTTCCCTACCACTCTTTTCCATCACTACCACTGCACCTCCCTTGTTCGCTTGTTCTACCACTATAACTTTACTGGTTTTTATTCTTCTTAAACCTTGTACCTTTTTTTTTTCACTAAGATTACATGTATTGATTCAATGAACATTCTCCACCAGTTTAACTACTTTTCTTTTCATTTCTTTTAATCTCTTTAATCTTCTATCTGTTGTAAAGCTTCCTGATCCCGAAAAAAAAACACGTCTTGTATGTCTGTCTTACATTTTGCCACCCAAAACTTGTATCCTAAGGTTAGTAATTCATCCTCTTCTTTTGTGATCTCGATTCAAGCAATAACCACTACTTTCTTCTTGATATCTTTTCTCTCTTTGTCCTTCCACCCTAATCTTAATCCTTTTTATTTAGCCTCTTTTGCTCTTTCTCCCTGAAACTTCCTCCACATGATTGCAGACCTTCGATGGTCCACTCTCTAACAAATACACTATTTTTTCTCAGAACGACTCTTGTACCTCTCAGTGCGTTCTCTCAATATCTTCAATTGTTCTTTCTTCCTTCTGTTCACATCACACACCAGTTCTTTTTGTAACTTTCTAATCAAGATTAACCATCTCACTGTTTTGTGCTGCACACCTTTTCTCATTACTGGGAATTACCCTTCTTCCAGACACCTTCTTACGAACTTCACTTGTTCATTTCTCGTTTTTCTACTTACATAGTTTTTTCTTCAGGCTTTTAAAATGAATAACATGGGCATTACAACAATGTAGCCTTGCATCTATCTTAAATTAAAAAAAAAACATCTTTCTGACAAGGGTGATATTATTAATAAGAAAAGGAATTGAAACATAAGAGTTTCGAAAGTATAGCACCTCCTTCTTTACATTGCACTCGACAGCTGTACATAGAAATAATACTTAGCCAATAAAGAAAATAGATGGCTTTTTACTTTCCGCCAAACAGGGGTAAGTTTTTTATTTCCCGTATTTTTTAATTTGTGAGAAAGTCACAAACTTTATAAATATTGTTAAAAGATCCTTCGTTTATGTCAGTATAGCGATGGACTTGTTTTTGTAAGGAGGAATTTCCGACTTTTATTAGATAAAACTTTATTTTGTTCTCGTGGCCTATTAAATTATACAGGTGAATTGCAGGTGCGCTGGGTCATGGGAGAACAGAGCTAAGGAAAGAGAATACACTTTTAATTAATACTTACCCCTGATTGGTGGAAAGTAAAATGCGATATCCTTTCTATATTGGCTAAGTAACTTTTATATGTTCAGTTGTAGAGTGCAGTCTGAAGAAGGAAGTGCTATACTTCTGAAACAGTTACGTTTTAATAAACTTCTTATTATTAAATAATGTCAGCCTTGACAGAAAGCTGTGTTTTTCTTTATATGTATTACTTGATCTGATATGTAAACAAATAACCACAAACATCAGAAAATCTTGTGCTGTTACCGTCCATTCAATTCATTTTATCTTATCATATAATCTTACATGGGGTTAGAAAAATAATGTTTGGCATATTATATTTCTGTTAATCAACACATCAAAGTGCGTCAAATACGGGGTTAGTTCTTAAACATATTCATCAAGGATAAGTGATATGTTCAGAATCGTACTAAAGATGTGTACTTACATACCAACTCAACCACAATACTTACCTAAAATATTACAATTTAGCGGCATACAGTGCCAAACTGCTTTTGCGACACTGTACGCGCAAGTCCACGAAACGGCGTACATTTGTTACATTTTCAGCTTCTGTTCGGCAATTTGGAATTCTTATGACTTTTAGAGAAAACTGCAATTCCTCACTTGAAATTTAATTAAGGATTATCAATATGGGAAACAGGAGACCCATGATAAATTAATTTAACCATAACTTGGATTGGAATCAAATAAATTTAATTTTCCGGAAAATGTAGTCTATTTACAAATATCGTTTGGTCTTCTTTCATTTTAAAAATATTTTGGATTGTTTTAAAATTGCCATCCATTAAAATATCTGGTTGACACACCAACATATGATTGAGTGTGTGCACAACATGCTGCTTTAATGCTCAATTTTGCTCTACAACTCAGATAAAATGAACTAACGACTTTGAACACTAATATCTCTAATTTTAACAGTCTTAAACCCTAAATGTTAAGAAATTGACAGTAGTTTCTTAAAACAATATTACTATGTTCAAGTTTATCAAATAGTTTTATAAGATATTGGAATACCAAATGTTAGAATTTGAACAAAATATTATTCTGATACATTATCAAAATTTTGTATTAAGTTTTCAGAAACGTTTAAGATTTTCAAAATGTTTTCAAATATACAAAAATAATTGCCGTCGTCTTGAACAGGGCCACTAACTTTAAACTAAATAGCCACAATACTTTTTTTATCTTGGTGTCAAGTTATACCTTATAATTCATTGCTTATATATATTATAACTAGTCTACTGACCCAAGGTTAGAAACATTAGGTTCGTTTATATTTTATTATTCGTGATAGTACATGCTTATAAAAGGAATGGTCTCTGAACCGGATGTTACGTTTAACCATGACTATTAATGCTATGATCTGGATGTCTAAGGTAGATTTTCTGTTTGATTTTGGGTGAATTTCATCATATTGCTTTGTAATTTACAAGCTTAGTTTATATCTGTTCTTTTCACCCATGAAATGATAATATGGTATTCGATGCACAGTTGGAAAATATATTTCCCTTAATACGTCTAGTGATTTGGTGCTCTACAAGGTTACAACCCTACAAGTTGTGAAGCAGTTTTCATATTTGGAATCGTAATATATTTTGGGTCTGATTACGTATTTTAGCTTTTCCAACATTATTTTTTCCCTGGATTTCAGTTACAAACAGAAATCAATTAAAACGTGACTGTTGCTTCTATCTCTCAAACTATAAAAATTTAGTAAAACAGCATTCTACAAAAAAATAAACTAAAAAAAGTGGTATACAATTCGTGTCCGTAGAGATTTTTTCCGCCAAATGAACCGTTTAAGAGCAAAAGTGTGTTGAAGTTGGATAAAAGTTTGGCTTGTCGCTTAGCGTTACTCGAATGGCCTCTGGCTACTCGAATGGCACCCGAAACATTAAAAAGTTGTGTTGTAATCTAAAAACTAGTTTTATTTTTTTAACAACTTTACTTTTTTTTTAATTTCACTAATAGGGAAAAGATATTTATAAAGTGTTATTTAAAATGGTTACATAATAATTTTATTATATAATAATTATAATTAAAAAGAAAGTTATGTCTAGGTTTGATAATAATGTAAAAATGTTTTAAATATTTGGATAAAGTTACATCATGTCTATAAACAAAAAATATACTAAATGACACTGAATTAGATGTAATATTAAAGTAATAGGCATCTGTTGCTTTTGCAATGTGTATTTCCTGAAGTCAGGAAAAGGGAAGATTG
Source organism: Lepisma saccharinum (assembly GCA_022664845.1). Taxonomy (NCBI): domain Eukaryota; kingdom Metazoa; phylum Arthropoda; class Insecta; order Zygentoma; family Lepismatidae; genus Lepisma; species Lepisma saccharinum. The sequence goes on along the minus strand of JAGDQP010053332.1, from coordinate 9,695 downwards.
AACAAAAAATATTTCTATCGCAAAGTGCAATAGATGAAACTAATGCAAGCAATATTTTGTTTATACACGCAATGACTGGTTGTGATGCAGCGTCAGTTGTGTTTAACCAGGGAAAAATAAAGATTATGCAAACTTAAAATACCCTCCTTGACTTCTAGAGATTATTTCAATATTTAAAAACCCAGAAGTCACTTCAGCATCTATTTCCGAATCTGGAAAACGTTTTCTTGTAGCCTTGCATAGCTACACTGGGATGGATGCGCTATCATTAAATGGCATTCGCTACAGATCTCACACAAGAACTTCGTTCAAGAAAACCACCAACATGGTCTCATTTCCTCCAACACAAACTGTTGCCCACCGACATTCGTTAAGTTTATTTACAAGTCCATCAAGAAGAAACATATGATCATTTAATTAAAAAGAATACAAGACACCCTGGAGTCTTTGGAACATGATTGATTTTCACCATTAGATGTGGAACATTACGAAAAAGAACGGGCCATTGCAGAACCATCAACTTCAAACATGGCGTATTTGAATAAATTGTTCATTTCTATTATTTAGAACACGATTTTTATTGTCGTCAATTTAATATTACATCTAATTCAGTGTACCATTTTAACCATTATACCATTTTAAACACCATCTAAGCATTTTAAATACAACTTTCTAAATTCCTTTATTCCTATTTATTAAACTAAAAAATAATGTTATTCAAAAATAAAAGTGGTTTTTAGATTACGAAAATAGGTTTTATACAAATAGAGGTCATTCGAACAGCGCTAAACAAAAAGTCAACATTTCTTCCAACATACCTTTGCTCCTAAATTGTTCACGTGGCGAAAATAGTTGTAAGAACATGAGTTGTAGACAAGTTTGACTGGTTTAATTTTGTGTAGAGTTATGTTTTAACATAAATTTATATTGCCCGAGTTAGAAAAGAAAGCAAACATAAGGCACTTTTTCCTGGCGTACTTTGCTTTTAACTGAATTCCAAAAAAGAAGTGTTGGAAACGTTGATATTCGTAATCAGCACCCAATCAAACATAAACACAAATGAAACAAATAAGAAAACTGGTTCACAGTTCGTTGGGTAGAATTGCAAACTAAGTTTTCATTTTATGTTTAATAGCAATTACCTCAATTCATAAGCAACATGAACTAAATATGCTCTTACCACGTTTTGGGTGAATGTTGACCCAAAAGCTTGAAATAATAATGATCGAGTTTAGATGAAATCATGAACGAATGGATTGAAATGAGGATAGAACGCGTTCATCTGTATGCGGTGAAGAATATACGTTGAAGAATACGCATTTTATTTTATACAATAATTTCTGTCCTGGTTATAAGTCGAAAAAGAATAAACAATTAATTATTGATAAAATGTTACCACATTTTAACACTTTGATAACGTTTCTTTGACTTAATACCAAGATCTAACTTATCATTTTATTTTATAGTACCTTGAACTGAGGGGTGGTGTCATACAAATGCATTCATCTGTGTGAAAAGTACACCAGCTCGTGATTACAAGCCAACCGAGATCAACGGTTTGGAAGTGGAGCACAATTTACACAAGTGAATACATTTGTATGACTTCAGCCTGGAATAAGTCACTGTCTCAAGAACGCAACTCCATTACTACCTCGAAAATCTTCATGGGAACAGTAATTGCAATACCTATGTTTATATTATAAAACTGGACCCACAACTTCATAAGTTCTTGTATAATGAAAACACTTGCATAAACAGTTATGGAAAGCTAGTTTTTGGAGAACAGGGATAATAAAGTCCACGTTTACTGAAAGTTAGTATCCAGATGCAATATTAACGTGTAGCCAAATTTGAAATGTTATTAATCAGGTTTCTCTTCCTATAACTTCCTTAAGTTTTTAAGACAAAGCTCATTTGTTAGTGCACGTTTGACACTTAAGAAAATATTGTCGAGGGAAATGATTTCTTGAAAATTTCATTTCATCTCTTTCCTTGTTCGAGTCAATGTGCTGAACAAAATCTAATTTTTAGTAGGGAGTGCCCGTATAAACACAAATCCTCCATTAGAGAAACATTCGTACCATTAAAAGTAAGTTGATTTAAGACAAAATTAGTGTAGGGCAAATAATACATTATCCTTATATGAATGATCAATAAATCACTTTGTAGTTTGTGTATAATTCATCGCTTTCTAAATTCAATGTTACCTATATATTGAGATGTATAGCATGCTATCTAATATTCTGTATCTTTGTCATGCTCATTTTTATGCGTAGGCTTGTCAAAAGGCATTATTTATGAAGGATGTATTATGGACAAAGAACTACGCCAGGGTCTGCTGTTAAGTTATAATCTCGTATATAAAACTGGCCAACGAAAATTTCTATACGAACTTAGTCAGGATGGAGATCCCTTGGCACGAACTCATTTTTTTTCGAATGGAAAAGTAAATCTATAAAAGGTGAACCTCGATAGACAATGACAGTTTCGGAGAACTATGTAACAAAATTTCATAATAAAAATGTAGCAAGTAATTTTAAAATTAAATGCGCCCATACGCTACTACTAATTTAATACTACTTTTACTTTATTTTCAGAACTTCCTACATAGATTTGCAGTTTATGCCACAGCTTGGATTTTGCACGACTCAGTAGGGCTACTGATCAAATTTGTGTCTATATTTCATGCACAGATTTTCGTTTCTATATTGCAGACCTATTTAACTTATCAAATGTTTTAGAATTAAAAACAATAAATTTGTCTTGCTGAATGAAAACAAAATCTATTTGATTTATAGTAAATAAATAAATTATTGGCATAACCCCTTTCCCAAACTGTCTCTTGCCATATTGCAGGAGAATATAAAACATTTCTAAAAATTATTTACTTTTCACCTCTTTGCAAATTTGATTAGTTCTTTTAATTTGGAATAATGTAATTTGTATCTACGTTTTTGTGTAGTAGTGAGTATTTGCTTCAGAGTTATTTGCGGTTGACGTAAACATTCTAAATGGAATGACAGTTTAGAGTTTTATAGCTTTCGGCTACATTATACAATGAAAGAGGGAAAATAATACTATTTCGAGTAAGACAAATAATTAGGAACATAAATAATTTGAACTTACTCTGATTTTCCAAGATTAGAAAACTGTATTTCAGAATTTATTATCTTGTTCGAATCAATTGTGTCAATTCTGATAAACAACTCCCATGAAGCAAAACTGATCATTAATTCCAGGTTAGAAATACCCATTTGTTCATATATATATATATATATATATATATGAGCTCCTGCGTAGCCTAGTCGATAGCGCGCTCGACTCCAGTGCGAGCGGTCCCGGGTTCGATTCCCGGTGGGGGCTAAATATATATATATATATATATATACATAGAGAGTAACAATAAATTGAGAAACTACAGCCTACAGCTTTGAATTTAGAACCTATATGGATAAGATAAATTTAATATAAAATGTGGTTAGTCAATGTTTAAAATCAAAGATAGTACATGTAAATTGCGTATGGATAGGATTACTGAAAATGTAAGCAACGTTCTATTAGAAACACTTCGAGAAAGTTAGAATTAAACTCCCAGGATTGATGAAAGAAAATGTTACATTTTTATAGCAGGATATTACTAAATTAAATATGCACAAAAAGGATAATTATAATTAGTATATTAGGTGTTTACAATGTTGGTGTGGGATTCCTACTATAAACTTATATCTAATTAGTAAATTATATTATTAACTGAAATGTAATCAGGGACGTAATATACAGGAGATTTAGGGATATATCACTTTACAACATATTCTGCTTCCTTATATTTAGTTCTCAAATGCCCAATAAACGAAGACTCTTCAATATACTCTAACAAATATATTATTATTATGAAAATATATTAATAAGTTGTTGAAATTATTGTTCACTTGTACAGGATATTTATTGTTTCAAAGTTTTTAACAAAATATTCTGTATTTCTTGTTTATGGACGTGCACTGTTGGACGCAATATAACGTTGTGAGATGCTAGTGTAGTGAACGTAATGACATGTCTTTTCAGCTCTTATATGATAACGAAAGATATAAATCATCAATAAAAGATTTTGACATCAAGTAGGAATGGAATTAAAACCTATGCAATCTAATTCTCTATATTCAGTTCGTTCTTTCCCTAATATAGGAATTTTCGATAATAATATTTTAATTCACAAATGAAATGGGTACTACAAAGAACTCGAAATCTCAGAGGTTCGAAATCTTATTTATTTATTTATGTATCGCTAGCTCATATTTATGTAAAGATGAGGTTAATGTGATAACAACTGTCCATAATGTGACTGTCAGCAATTTCAAGAGTATGATTGAAGTGGTATTTAACATAGCTCCATAGGAGTGTGCTTTTGAAGGTTACCGTAATGTACAACTTCCAGTTTGTGATTATTGTGATTCTCACTTAAGTTTTACTCAATTTGTAGAAAACCTCACTTATATTTCTAAAGACAAATACTCTCCTAGATCTGCCAAACGGTTTGTTTGTTACACTGTCGAGTCACTCTCGAGTCAGTGTCAGCATTGTCATTTATATTCATGTATGCTTTTTGGGGCTAAAAACGCATGGTCGTACTGAAAATATGGGAGGCGATGCAGAGGCTACCAGACTGTCAGCTTTAAGCTCCAAATTTTTCACGACCCCTCTTTTGGACACACGCTGGAAAAGACAGTACAATTACTTTGCATGTATTATCAACATCAATCTACGAATATATGTAGAACCTAGTATAAAACTCCTGTTCCAACAGACAAACCCCTGTTCTGAGTTTGATTTTACACTAGAACTATTCCGAGATTATTGCTTCAAGACAGTTTTTGTTTCCCCAGTCAACATATGATGGTGGCGTACGCCTTCTCGTCATATTCTATAAATCTAAGTACATATACGTCTGAGAGTTAACAATATAAACATCGAATTCAAAGTAAGCAATTATGATATTACCCGTCGGAAATGATGATGGCCGAACAACACGCATCATGCACCAGCGAAGCGAGTGTGCACCCAGCCCTTGTTTATTTATATACATCCCAGCTTTCAGCAGCCTTTATTTGGTAGAACCGCCTGGTCGGGTAATACCAAATGAAATAATAATAATAAATAATGTCTTTATTAAATTTTCTAATGCGTATGAGTACATAAAAAAGAAAAAAAGTTAATTTTATTTTTAAATTATTTAAAAGTAATGACGCCAGGATTAGATGGCGGTACGCCTTGTTTCCATGTGCTTCCCTTCGACGCTAGATTTCTATCTACCACACGAAGGAGAATCACTAAGCCCAAAATAAGGCAGATAGCGAAAAAAATGTTTCCAGTTACTGCTTTCTCCATTGACATCTGCGAAGTTCTTAAGTAAGTGGATTATTATGCCTTACTCTTATTCTTGGCTACTTTCTTACTACTTCTCTTAGTCCTTGCTATTATTTTCCCAGTCACTTACTACACACATTTCCCACTTTTATATCTGATATTTTCCTATTTGTTCTTATTCCCTGAACGTTTATAGGCTATCCAGTAAAATGCTTACTACAAATATAAATTTGTTTAGTGTTCAATGTTCCCAATAAACTTTCGTCTATGAATTTATCAAATCGTTACTTACACCAGCACTGATTCGATTTTTCACCACTACTTGCACGAGAAAGGAGCTTTCTATCTCATGCAAATAGCGGCCATGAAGCTAAGAAAAGTTAGCAGTTTTCTGCAATTAGTAAAATAAACCGTTCTTTAAATCCTGGTACATAAGCAGCAACAAGACTTTGCACATCCTTCTACCTTTCTATCCATTCATAATATAAACAGCAATAGTCAGAATCACCCGGGTACTACGATCGAGCAAATGTTTTTCCTCTATAACTCTGCTATATCTGAATATTTTCACTCATAACATCCACGAATAATTCCGACCTTTTTTCGTGGGCGTCCTGTAAAAATCGCAGCACGAAGCGTCACACTTTTCTGCAGCAATGCCTTTATACTCTAAGACAACAAACTCTGATTTTCGACACAAGTAACTACATCCGTGAATATCAGCGAACATTGTACATGAATTTGATGTGTTATATGCAGTTATTCCAGTTTCAAAATATAACTTGTATCCAATTCTGCGGCTGGTGTGTGTCCGAGCTGATAAAGATTCATTCATACTGCATATGGAAGCATTCATGTTCATTCCTATCAACAGTAATTCAACGGTTGATTCCACATTTATCATGAAGCAACTTAATGTTTTCGGCATCTATTATATCCAATAACTTGAAAATGGTTAGATATACTGTAAATCTATTTACACCAGTGAATTTCTGTGAACAATTTATATGAATTTGATATATCACTTGCACCTATTCCCTTCTAAAAATATTTGAATCCAATATGGCGGATACAAAATGGCAAACAGTGTATGTAACATGTGCCAGAGAGGTAGTTATTGATCCAATTTGTTTTCAATATGCCCACATTAATGTCCAGTACTATCTAAAAAAAATAACGTCAATTTTGTGTCCGAGGGTAATATAAATTTCATATAGCATTTCGGGTATATAAAGGCTAATTAATATGAAATTACCGGTATGGGCAGCTACAATTAGTACAATATATACTTCCTGTGAAGAACGTTGCATTTTAATCATTTCTAAACGTTTCCGAGCTAGTCACTTGGCAAATATTCTTTGTGAGAGGCGGTAAAAAACTTTCACATAGACCCTGAACTGGCATATTCTTTTCATTTGCTTAGTTTTCTCTATTGTTTCCAGAAAGTTTATCCGTCCTATTAGAGTTTAGTAACTACAAGTCAAACTGAAAAGAGCTATATACCGTTGGATTTCTCATGATCTAAAACAGAGAAGAACAACTAAAAGGGTGTAGAATATTAATAATAATTTTATTAATATTATTATTATTATCAAGATCGTGCAATTATCAGCTTAATTATCAAGATGGCGCCAAGCGGTGACATATGTGGATATTTGCTCTGCTCCTTTTTTCGGGAAACAGTTGATATTGTCTTGTTGTTTGTGTAGAAAACCTTTTCACGCAAAAAACTATCTGAATGTTGGTAAAGTAGAATAGTATATTTTCATTTTGAACGGTGTTACAACATACCAATGTCAATTATGTGTCAGTGCCAGGGTTCGTGGGGAAGGTGGCACACCAATAAATACAATGGGTTTCAATTCTGGTAAATTTGAACAGGATAACACTTGCAATAACGCTAATGGTTTACAAAATAGTGTTAATTGTCAAGTATCGGCTAATAAATTCTGTAACTCTGCTCAAGTGGTAAGTGAAAACAATGAATTAATTATGGAAAAATTACCTTTAATGACAGATCAATTTGAATCTTTAAAAGCAGAAGTCATTTCTTCGAAAGAGGAAAATTACAAACTTGTTCAGGTGTTAAGACAATCCAGGAATACTAAAAACTATGCGAAAAAAGTAATGGCTAGTGAGAAAACCAAGGAGACGGTACAAGGGAGTGAAACTGAAGTTAATAAAACGTCGCCTACTGTGATGCCGAGTAGCATAGCCGGTTAAAGTTCAAATGAGTGGACGACAGTATCTTATAGGAAACCTAAACAAGTAGATAATATAAACAATTCAAACAATGGAAAAACTGAAGTGAATATTAGGGTAAATAATAAAGGTAAAACGGAACTTGTACAAGAAGATATCTGACAAGCTGAAGATCCTTAAACAACCAGTGATTGTCAACCCACTTTTTGTCACCAGACTTGAGGAGAATGTGTCGTGGGACGATAACGTTCACTACATCAGTGACATTGCTAATCTTAAAATAATAATTAAAAAAATGTGTGAAATTAGAAAACTAAGTATGAGGATTACTCTCCTTTCTATATACTTGTAACTCAAGAATTTTTTAAAGTAATTGATAATCCACATTTCTGGCCGGAATGTATGTTTACTCTAAGTTCTACGGCAAACTATTAGATGATAAAATTTGTATTGTTATAAGAAGGATGGAGCCATGCCACGTGTTGTAAATGATATGGCTTTAGGGACAGAAGCTTATCCAAAATAAGATCATGGCCATAACAATTCCTCAATTTACTGTTTATTATCAAAATGTCAATGATATTAACACAAAGTTCAATCAATTAGTACAGGAAATTAACTGTTGGAATTACGACGTTCTGGCGTTTACTGAAACGTGGTGCAAAGAACATAGAGAGTACTTTTCGCAACTTTCTATAGGTTATGATGTATTTAGAAAGGATAGACAACTCGAACACGGCAACGGCAAAGGTGGGGAATTGCCTTACTGATTTAAAAGGAATTACATTTTCGTAAATTAGACATCCCTTTCACAAATTTAGATATTATAGTTGGTCACCTCAAAGTACAAGGGTTTGCTTAAATAGTTCTTGCTCTTCATTATTTCCCTCCGGATACCAAACCCAACATTTTATAGAGTATTGCCATTGGCTCACTGATTATTTTATAAACAAAAAATGTAATATCATATTTATAGGAGACACAAATACTCTTGGCATCAATTGGGTAACTGGGGATATAGTAACCAATAATTATTACATAAAACAGAAAGCAAATGCTATTATTGAACTGGCTCGACTGCTTCGCAAAGTCAGTTCAATAATTTAAAGCAAATTAATGAACAAATGGTCTCTGAAAAAACTAATTCGATACTTGACATTCTACTCACTAATATACAAGGATGTAAGTTGTTAAGTAACTCGTTGTATCTCATTAAACTGTAAAGATATCATCCCACGTTTATATATTTATTTGTAAATGTAAATGTTAGTAATAACTCCAAGACGTATGCCTTGTCAAGCAGAATAACGAAATATTGTTTTCAGTAGGCCAATTTTGAGGCCATTGTATCCGACTTTAGAAAGATGTATGATTCAGCGAATGGCACGACGTATACAAAGGAACAAGATTTTACAAAGAGTTTTTATGATTATATTGTCAATTGTTTCAATGATCATGTTCCCACATTTGCTCAGAACAACTACAAGGGCAAACAATGGGATCCATGGATGAGTAAAGAGATTAAAAGACTTATTAATAAGAAAGCCAGATTGTTTATAAAATACATGAAAACAGAAATGGAGTATTGGTATATGAATTTTTCTCTACTTCGCAAGTAGGTAAAATGCATGTATTATGCAGCCAAAAATGAATATTTTAAAGATTTAGAGGACAGTATATATGATAATGCTACCTTGTAATTAATTTTGAAAAAAAAATAATAGGAAAAGAAAACTGAAAATAATATTAGTTGAATATATTACAATGGTGTGTTAAGAGACGACAAAGTATTAATTATACAGTAATTTAGTGATTTTTTTCTAGAAATTTCAATTTACAAAGTAAATCCTCTTCGGAGTGCTGTTAGGAGGTTATCAATGGAAGCAGTATATCCAATGACGTCATTCGGGCAATTAACAAAATTAAGAACAATACAGCTATATGAGTAGATCAGATACCTAATTATATAATTAAGGCATGTGCAAACGACTTGGCTCCGGTACTGGTCAATTTATTTAATGAATCTCTTAGACAGGGAGTTTACCATGATGAGTTGTAAATAAAATTACACAGCACACGTCACTTCATATATAACCCCTCCTCTCGCGAGTCAGCTGTGGATTTCATCTTCT
>JAGDQP010053328.1:0-13587 GCA_022664845.1 Lepisma saccharinum | reverse complement strand
CTTTTCTTGTGAACTCACAATAGCAGTATATCAAATAATTCAGATGTGCATCAACCAAAGCGGTCTACAAATTAGGGTAAAATCTCTTGTCTTTGGTTCTATTACTGTGCACTTCATCATCTTTAATTCTTCTTTGATGAGTTTACACCAAGGCTCAACCCGCATCTTAGATTTTTGGAGAAATGAAATTGTGTAGAAAGGAAAGACTATATTACAATTTTGGATAGCAGACAGGACAGTACTTATGGAACTCGATGATATGAAGCAACAGGTATTTTAAATTATTCATTCTTAGCTGAGATATTTTACTGCCAGCAAATTGTGACGTCATAAGTCAATTATCATAATGTATATTTGAAACGAAAACTAAAATAGCGGAGCGCTTTATTCACACCCTACAAAGATTTATAAATATTTGAATCTGCAAATACATATCAATCCCACGGTATATTGATGTACTTCTGGATCTTGTACATAGTACCATTATTCCGCCCACCTCATTCTTAAAATGGCTCTTGCTCATGTTAATAATAATAATGTTTGGAATACATTATGCGGGAAAAAGAAATCCATATAGTTCAATAAAAATTCAGTTCGGCTGATTATATCGTATAAGTAGATTTCAACACACTTGAAAAAGGATGCTTACCGAAATCGTCCCATCAAATATTTATTGTGGATCAGCGTATGAAAAGTAATTCTCTCACATATAAAATTAACGACTAGAATAGTCAACCCATTAAAGTATATTCTATACGCAAGAATTGTAAAAACTAATTATTGATAAAAATAAAACATATATTAGTGAAAAAATACTTAAACGTAACAGTGGTGGATCTATGCTAAATTGATTGTTTATCTGTCCAGCATGAATTCCTATAGATTCACCTAAAATAAAAGCATGCAACATTGGCTAAAGATTATGCGTTCTATCTTACTCTGCTTTCAAATGCATCCCGTAAACTTCTTTTATTATAAGAAAACAACGTCGTATACTGTCAGCCGCCAGCCTGTCAACCTCCCATTTTGTCAGTAACAATAATTGAGTTTTCGGTTTAGTGAAATTACATTTGCCGTGGAGTTCTATATTAATTCTGTTGAAGAAATAAGTATTCAGACTGTTAAAAATAATATGACACGAAGCGCAGTTAATGTTCTACCGATATATTATTTGAGTGTTCCAAATATTTTGTGTTTACTTCCGAAGTGGTATCATCCAATTATCAAATATGATAAACATAAGAATTAAATATATATTTCTCATTCCGTACATGCAAGTGAACAGTATATGATTGCCATGACATCGACATTGCAAAACATTTTAGGTTTTATGACAAAGGTTAATGTAAAAGAATGAAGTAATTTAACTTCAAAGTAAATATAAGCATGATCAATGAATATTTGTTGGTACGCTACTTACTTTTCCCTGCAATATACACAATAGTTTACAATATTCCTTACATAATTACTATTATAATTGATATCAAGCAGCAACAATCACCAGGATTTCGAAAGATCTGTATGTTCAAAGATGAATACGGCCGTGTTTAGGCCATCGAGGTCTACGTAAACGATACTGGAGTGACTGTTTAATGTTGAAATATAGATGCCAGAGCAAATATTTAAACTCATTTGTCCACTTCCAGTCTAATCCAATGTGGACCAAATTTTTTGTTCTAACTTAGTTTTATACACTTTTTATCACTGTGCGTTTTTTTTATTTAAGTCTTAATTCCTGAGTTATTCACATAAATATAGTATACCGTACTCTGCATTTATTTTAGTTTTTTTTTTCAGAATTAAGACATCAATTAAAAAACGGGCCACACAACAATATCAAGCGTAAAAAACTGATTTAAAACCCAAAATGTTGTCCATATTGGTTAAGACTGGAAGTGGACAATCGAGGAGTTTAAGTGTCCTCTCCGTCCCCTGGCTTCATATATTCATGAAAATTTCAATGGCAGCAGTCAGTCCAGTATCGCTTTTAGATAGAGGTCATTGGTTTAGGCCTATAGTTTTATTTTTCATAATCTACAGTATTATAGAGAAGTAGAGAAAAATATTTTGATACGATTACACATGGACTTAAAAAAGGAGTTTATAAAATAAAATATTTGTAATCTTAATTTGGTACATCAACCGTTACATTTTAAACAAATGATATACGAAAGTACTGACGATAGATTTTCTTTTACCTAACTGTAAGTTCAAATGCAAGTATAAAAACGTATCCGAACAATCTTCTAACACAAGTCACTAACGTTTTTAAAGTTAATACTTATTTTGATAATTCTTTATCGTGGCGAGTTATGACTTTATGAATGAAAATATAAATTGTCCTAAAATCGGGTAAATATTTAACATTAAGAAACAGGGATTAAACTTTTAGCTAAACTTTGAGGTCAATATATTGGTTATAGTGTTTATATATGTTTAAGTTAATATTGAAAAAACGTGTATACGCCAAGGCCTGTTTCTTGCAGGTCTTTAGTATTTTGTAAACCGAAGAAGCGAATAACTTACTACAACTTGTTTACAGTCATTAAAAGAAGACTTAGTAATGGTAAAGTAAGCAAAATAGCATTTGGCTCCTACTTGTGTCATTGTTTTGATAAAACTATATATATATTGGCGTACTGAAAAAGAGAAGAAAAATATTTCAAAATTGTTTTTAAATGCGGAAAACACCAAACAACAAAATAAACGGGAAGAGCAGCTGTAGGCTGTGGCAATATAATTATTGTGTTCTAATGTACTGGAGCAATTATTTTAGGTATATTGTATTTTTTACAAGTTCTATTTACTATGTCAATACTGAAATTCTTGCGTATTGAGTTCATTTACTCGACGAAGTAGTTATTAGAAGTAATAATATTCATATATTCTTTATAGGAAATTTTATTTTGAAAATGCACCACACATTTCACGATAAAATGGAAAATGTATAGATACTTAGAACATTTGTCACAGACCACTGTTTCATTTTCAGCCCGTGAAACTTTTACTATTAGTAGTACAATGTTCAGACCAAATTATAGAATTTGAATTTGAGTTTAATTATTTCAGGTCTTTAGGAAAATTTGGCTCAGGCCGGATGGATGGATGATGGAATGAATTGGCGTAATGAAGAAAGTGAGATGGAACGGGAGTACCAGAGAAAACCCAAGCATACGGTGTTTATCCACCACAAACTGCACATGGCATGAGCAGGGATCGAAACGACGAACCCTAGCACCAGAGGTGAGCGCTATACCATTTAGTCACCGCGACTCACAACAAATTATAAACCGATCGGCCATTGGTACCTACGATACCTTCCTTGTAAGCTCAAGTTGATGCGTTCTCTTCTAACTGTTATGGTTTTTACTCACATAATTCCAAACATGCGTTGACCTTGAAATGTTTGTGTAGTGAGTGTGATGGACTCAGAATTTGCTTTTAAAGAAGAAATATAGCTATACGTGTACGTGATGTGAACTTGATTCCGCACAGCTCAGTACACAATTCGTCATTTCCCTGGCGTCGTTCTTTGTAACTTCTTTATAATGTTAATGCCCTTCATGATGGGGGAAAGATAGATTCATGCGATGGGAAAGCTCTGGGTTTCTCCAACAGCATGTGAGAAGTATTTCAATCAAAATTTGGATTTTCCTTTGTTCACATGTCCTAACTGTTATCAGGGACATCATCAAACCCTTAACGCTATTTTATATTAATCGCGTAAATTTTCAGCCATTTTTTAAAAATAATTATGGAAAATCTCTTTCCGACAATTTTTCTAAATAATTATGGAAAATCCCTTTCCGACAATTTTTCTATTTCTTAACTTTTTTATCTGTTCAGCATTTTTTCCCTTGGTCAATGCTGTCAACATATTAGAACACTGTAAAAATTTCGTTACCTGAACACGTTCCTAACTTTTTAATTGTAAAATTACACAAAACGAAATTGGCAAGGCGACCAAAGTAGTCGTGTTGTCTGAGACATCTAATCAGGTCACCAAGGTTCTAGATTCCAATCCCGGCTGGTCCATGGATGTTTGTGAACTTTTAGAAACTTAACAGCTAAGAAAAGTGTCAGATGGACCAAAACAATGAATAAATTAACATAAGTTACTTTTAAGGAGCAATAATCCACATTTTTTGAAGAAATAGATAATGTAGTATCTTCGAAATACTGTCTGTTGTAGTTCTTGAAAATAGAAGTACGTATGCGAATAGATTAGATCTGCAACGTATAATATTAATTAGTGTGCAGATATTAGAAACCTGCAGAAGGAATTAGCACATGGGTGAGTAACGCACATTACAATATTTTATGGGATATACCCTGAAGTTTGTGAACAAGTGTATTTGAAGACTTATTTTTGCGTATGTAATTCGGCTGCTTAGCTGAACTGGTGTAGTTGACATTGTTGTGCAGATCACATATATGGAGAACATTGTTATAACGAATAAATGTATAATACTGGGATTTGCAAATCTGCATATTGTATGTAGTTTAAACAATTTAGTTATGTTGTTTGGAAGGCTTAACTTGAGATGCTACCCCGAAACACATTTTAATAGAATCAATTCTCGGCTTACCTCAACGTGAAGAGTTACTGAGCTAATTAATAAGAAATATTCATTTGGATAATTAATCTCTCCTTTTTAATATTACACGCATAGGAAGGGTGTAATAAAAACCAAAATGGGGCGAAGTCATTAAATACTAAAAATTGCCCAGAAATACAACCCTGGAAGTTTGTTTTTAAAGACTCCTTGCGCAGAATTTCTATTTAAACATTTCAAATACACATTTTGTTACCAATATGTTTTGATTAATTCCAGTTGTCATAGTTACATTGAAATTCTTCAATATATATAGCAAACATAGTAAAGAATTTATCTCTCAACCGACCCCACCGGTACGGTATAAAATGAGAACCTGTTTTCACAAGTGATGTAAGTCCAAATGTTGAGGATTTTTTTTTTACCAACATCATATATGGATTATTTTCATGAAATTGTGTACCTCCAATTTCATATTTTGATTTGTAAACAAATGTATAGAACTATTGTTCCCATTTGACAGGAATTTTCTACAAGCATTCAAAAATATGACATTCTTTGCAGAGATTCGCTTTATCCATTAACATGATTTTGTTTTGCTTTAGATATTTGTTTTTGTTTCATGTGCAGCTTTTATAGTTTTAGCTTTTTCGTTAGAAATAGATGAGTAAAGTGATCGACTATAAAGCAACTTGAATCCAATAATCTAAATAGGTTATAACAGACGCAAATTATATTTAATAATGAAATAGATATGTCGAATTTTCAATTGTAGGGTTTATAGAAGAAACCGGATTTGTCCAAAAGTTCAAAGTAAAAGAAGAGTACGATTTTGTCCACAACTTAATTTTTGTTATGTCAAAAATAACTGTTTACCAAAGTTTGTAGATAAAATCTTTAAGTTATTATATATATAGGCCTATATATATTAAGATAAACATTAGAGACAACACTGGCCTGAGCCTTAGAAGCCTAAAACTCATAAAAAATTCAATTAGAGACAACATTTTTCTCTTCTGAAAAATTAATATTTTGGACTTGTTCAGATTTTGCTGTCAATTTTTCAATTTTAAAGAACACTTATCATTGCTGATCATTGTAACATAATTCTCGTTTGCTGTTGCAGTAGTGTACACATATTCTACAACAGCTAGAACTTTGCATTTTTAACTTCCAAAAGTTTTAACTTGTAACTTAATATCTGACATTAACGGAACCCGTAAGGCGCTTATCAGAGTTTGACGTAGCGATATTGGTAGCACAGTGAGCTGTGAAGTGGTCAACCCATGTACCGTACTATTCTTCATGGTGTTTACTGTTAAGTTGTTACGCATACATTTTATGCATTTGAGGACACTCCTCATTTTGAGCATTCTGTCCTTCATCCTTCGCCACGTCAAGCACGTTAATTTGTCAGTTTCTCGGGGCCTGTTCGGAAAGAATTATATCAGTTACCCTACATATAGCGTACTAAAGTAGTATTGGTAATATTTGGCAAGTAGATTTTCCTAACTAGTTTTTTGTAGACTATATTTTCCATTATTATTCATATAACTCAGCCTATCATAAAACATGTTGCATTTCGGTTAAATTTTCATGCTTAAGACTTTAGTAGTTATTTTACTAAGCTTGGTTATTTATGTATTTGACTATCAATTATATATACGTGGACTCTGTGCCCCTCTTGGAGATTTGGATGTGACAATCTTCGGATCAACTCGAACCTGAGAATTGCCGTTCGTCTCAATAAAGTTAACTCTGCTTTGAACTCTAGCTTAGTTGTAACGGCTTACGCTCATGTACAAAGACCTAGTACATGCATATAATTACGTATGGTATAAATCTACCCTCGTATACGTTTATACGTGTTTAAATTGCACATAAACATACTCTCATATGTGCTTTATATATTCTGAAAGTTTGATGTTAATATTTTGTATAGTTTTGAAGTTATTAATATTTTTGTACGACGAAATGTAAAATTCTTGCTAAAGCTTATGTATTTTTGGACACGGCTTCTGTACAATTCAGTCTTGGAAAAGACACTTTTAGAGACAGTATATCCGCGTATGGAGACAATATATTGATGTATGTATTTAGCCTTCTATGTTACCTTGACGATGTAGGTGTTTGTGTTCTGATTGGTTTATTATTAACCGGACTATGTCCAAATATGTAAACATACCCATGTAAAAAAGAATTGTAAAAAGCTATACAAAGAGTTGTATACACTGTAAATCTCCAGTTCGTCTATCGGTCTCGCATTGGTAGGTTCGTACCCTTTGGTTATCGGGGTCGTTCCTAATAAAGAAGTCTATACATCTTAATATTGCTTTTCATTCCAAAGTAAGTAGAATTAGCAACAGCTATAAAGACTTTCGCACTTTATGCTTTACAAGGACGTTAATCTAAGGTACGAGAGCTAATTGGCTCAATTTGAAAATAAGATTAAATTAAAGAAGTCAAAATAATTCCAAAAGGCCCTGAGACGTCTCCGTTGGATCAACAGCTTCCATATAATCTACAGGGTGTCTGCAAATAAGGTGGTATATTTACAATATAAGCTTAACTGCATAGCACCACCTGTTACATAGTGAATGGTTGACTTGGCTTAGAATCAGTACACCAAAATCTTTGTGCAGAAGCACAGTCCTATATTCCGATCCGGCCGAATCGTTGATATCTCTAGTTGGAAATCAGATTTGTGCGTAGGATTCTCATTAGTTTTCGAACAGTATGGTTCATTTTTGTTCTCAGTATTTGAATTGGCTTTTGAAAATATTTTAAATATTTTTTTTACGGAAGTTGAAATTCCATAGGTACATCGATTTCTGCGCAAAGGACAATTCTGCCGTGTTTCATTTCAGTAATAAATGCTGTGCAATTACTTGGTTATCTTCAAAACAGCTCCTTGTGCTACAGAACTGCCCTTTTTGCGGATAATACATGGTGTGGTGGCAGCCTTACTTCCTTCAATGTGTTTTCAGCACTATTTTGTCTGGTTGAATAATAATTTCTTTCATTGATGATGCCTACCTATCCAGTTTTAAAAATTCGAAGCAACCAAAAGAAGCTTGATGATATAGGTAAACTTCGACGTTACGTTCCGAGTCATATTATTTATTACAGTGGCTATCCACCATCGTAGATGACTGTGCATCTGATATTGATGAATAAGCTACCTTATAATATGTATAAAGACAAAACTTCAACATTTTTCATCAACGAAATAATAAAACAGTGGTAATTTATGAAAGACATTAAGTGTTGTATCGCAGTTTTCGGAACGAAGTAAACTATTTGTGCTGCTACAATTATTTGTGTTAAATAATATAATATATTCTAAAAATATGTTATTGTAATAGCAAAAAATTAAATTTTCATTAAATGTGTAGACACTTTTTATCTTCAAATGAAAACAATAATCTACCAAAAAAAGCACATATTACATAGTATTCTATTTTACTCTAGCCTAAGAGATAGTGATTGGGAAGATAATATATTTTATTAACAGTTAGTATTAACATAACGTGTAAGCGACAGCTTCCAGTGTTACGGCATCTTGCAGTTTTTCATTTCTTTTCAATATCTTACTAATTTAAATTTGTAATTAGTGCGTTTTTGCAGAAGTCAATTCATTTGTTTTCGCAAAGTTTGTTGAAATTTCAAAATTTGAAGCGATTATAGTTTATTTCCAAATTAAAAGATACATTAAGAATCCACTTCCAACGCTAAATTTTCCTGAAAATGAATACCTAGGCCTACTATTGCAATGGCTTTAATCCTTATGACAGAAGGTGAAACTAAACCTCTCCTTTATGTTCAAGGAAACTTCAGAAAAAAAGGAAGGTGAGAGTTGTTTCGTAAACATACGTAATTAACCACATCACTACTCAATCGCTTTAACGTTGAGTAAGGCTTACGTTTTCAGCTGGCCTTCTTCACATGTATCAAGAGAGCCATAGTACGCAGAAAGAAATACAATGGCCTTGATTAAAGAGTAATCAAAGTACGATGCTTTCCGATTTTCCTTACCAAGGAATACTTAGGTCAATGGCCAGCTTTGTAAATTAAAGAACGCATGTATTGCATAAACACAAAGGTTTGTTTTGGGATATAATTAACAATTGTATAGAAAATTGAAACAAGTATGTACGTTAGCTTTAAGGTACTTTTCTTAAAGCGAAAAATGTTTGAAAGTGGTGCACTTGTAGTGTTGCCAAATTGTGACAGAATTTAAATGTTAAACGTCATTCCTACTTTCCAAAATTAATTAGTTCAAAACGGTATATTGTAAAGCCGGGGGAGATCTCGCTGTAGGAGAGATTGCGCAGGTCCTGGAAAGACGGGAAGGAATTGGACTGACGTGATGCGAGTGAAGGACAAGTGAGTACGTTACTGGCCGACTTGTCAGTTGAATTCCTGTGTTAATAGAGAATGGCTGCTTAAAGTTATCATTTTATTGCGTCTACGATAAAAGCTAAGTGCTTCAACTTTCATAAGCGTTGAGTATATTTTCGAAGGAAATGTTTTACTGTTAAATCATTATAAATCAAGATGTATCGAAGCTAGTTCTTTGTCAGAACTAGTGTTGAACGTAGTTTGCGGTCATTCTGGAAATTGGGACCCAAGACTGTGTGAAGAGCATAAAATTCTTATCCCCTGTCTACTTACGATTCTAGTAGTAAAGTTTATAAACACTGCCGAGAGTAAGAAATGTAACATTTAATAGAAATATTCAGGCTGCTTTGTCTAGTTTTGTAATACAACAGTTTCTAATGATTTCGGTAACAACAAATAAATTTTCTTTTTGGTTCGTACTACCGAATGTTATATTATTATCATGCGCAGTCTCTTCTACTCATGTGCGCAATATTACCTATTCTAGTAGGATAGTTTGCGCAAATGAAAGATTTTGTAAAAATCATTATCATTAAGCATACAATGGCTTATATCAAAGACTAATATATTGCACTTGTGTATAAGATACTAAAGAATGTATTGCGTTATTTTTTAGACGCTTGCATAAAAAATATAATTTTAGTGAATTGTTCTTGAATGGTGCGCGATCTCTCATGGCTTTACTCTAAATAAAGTGGTGTATGGCGAATTGAGTTTCCTCCAGTTTTTAAGTAAGTGCTTCCTCATTTTTCGTATAAATAAAAATAAACTTGTTCCAAGACTTCATTTGTTAGAAAGAAGTCAACTATCGAGAGTGTCTTACTATTAGGGTAACCAACCGTCCCGGGAATGTGGACCCTGAAAGTCCCGCATCCCGGGCAGAACTTCCCCGGGACGCCTAAAGTCCCGCTTTTCTTCAAAATCTGCAAAACAGAATGTAATCATGACTGAAAAAAGAGATACAGTCTATGTTTGTGTGTGATAAAAATAAGATTTTGGTGTGTAATCCATATTCCAGCAAATGGATTAAACAAAGTGGAAAGTGATTGACTGTTTACACGTGTTAATAAGATATATAGTAGATTATAGATACAGGACTGTTATTATATTACAGAATGAGATGTATGACGCGTGTTTTTTATAAAGCTGTTGGTCTTTTTTAAATGATACTGAATTACAGTCACAAATAGCTGCTTAGAAATGTTACCATTTGGAAAAGGTAAATGTGTGTTCACAGTGCTGTTTGATTGGGACATACACTATCGCTGTCAACTGTAATTAACGTTTTATTTTGGAAGAGTATTTATGCATCATTATTTTGCATTTACGCAGAAATTAATTAAGCCAGTGTATTAGTAACAACTGATTCTACCAGTGTTAGTGAGGAGGGACATGTCCGGTATAGAGGTGGGAGGAGATAGCTTATTTTGATAGATAGAACGGAAGATTTAATTTGCGATACAAAGTAGACTAACTTTAGTCAAGACTATTTGAAATGACACTAAACTATTTATATAAAAATTTATTTTTGTTAACACTATAAGGAAAATTTAAAATATATATATATTTACGTGCATTATATACATGCTACTTTTTAAATTAACAAAATGACGTCTTCTATATATACCATTAATATAAATTTCTAATAGACAAAGTACGATTTTAAACATCAAATGCTAACGCGTAGAACCTTTGTTATGTAGCAAGAATATAAATAATAAAAGGAAAGCTGTAAATAAATAAGAAATGAATATGTTTTGAAGGAAGAAATTTGAGAGTTAATACTGGGTGTTTTAAAAGCTTTATCTATAATATAATAGTATTTGCTTTCCTTATTTAAAATTTTGGTTTAGTAAGTTCAATGATATAAAAGCAAGTTAATTCTTAACTTCTTCCTTCCTTTCTTAAAATATTTTTCTTAGAGGAAACGAAGCTACAGAAGAATGAGGTTTATATTATTTACAAGCCAAAGAAACCCTCTCTAAATGTTGGTGTTTGTACATTTTAAATGCTCGTGTTTACACAAGTAATAGAGCAAACCACACACACACACACGTGCATATATCATCATATTCAGCCGTTTCTATCCACTGGTGGATGAAGGTCTCCCCCTTTTCTTCCCACATATCACGGTCTGCTGCCATCCTCATCCATGTAACATCTGAAAAACGCTTGATTTCATTTACCAGTCTAGCATTTGGACGCCGTCTCGATCGTTTCTTTTCTCTAAGAATCCAATGTAGTACATTTGTCGTCCACCTTCCATCTGTTGGTCTAGCTATGTGACCTGCCCATCTCCACTTCATCTTCACAGTCTTGATTACATCTTCTACCTTTCTTCGTGCGCGAATCCATTCATTTGTCTTCCTGTTCCTCCCAGTTCTTCCTAGCATGCATCTCTCCATTGCTCTTTGTGTGACTATTTCATATTTGAGTCGTTTGCGCATACAATGTTCAAGTTTCACAACCGTACATCATTACAGATAAGACACATTGATTATAAGCTTTACGCTTCAAACACATTGGTAGTTTCCTTTTGAAAATAAAGTGTAGTCTTCCAAACGAACTCACCCCATTTTACATCTTCTATTTATTTCATCAGTCAACTCGGCATTAGATGTTTTGAGCTGGCCTAGCTAAACATACTCATCAACTATGCCTATTATCTCTCTGTGAACCTTCCCTGTTTTCAGCATGTTGATTGTACATTACTTTTGTTTTACTTAAATTCATTTTAAGTCCTATTTTCGAACTCTCATTACACAGTTCTATCATTCTGATTTATCGGCCTTGGAAGCAAACAGGACTAAATCCTCAGCGAATCGTAGACGATGAAGATATTCGCCATTGATCTTTATTCCAGTTTCATCCCAGTTTAAATTTTGGAACACACGTTCCAGGACAGCTGAAAACAGTTTTGGAGAAATTGAATTTCCTTACCTTAATCCTCTTCCAACTTGAAATTTTTCACATTCCTGTTGTAGTCTAATGACAGATGTAACAGGTCGAGTAAATATTTCGCAGTAACTTGATATATGCACTTTCGATGCCTTGATGTTCAAATGATTTAAGTACTGTTTGCAAGGAGACAGAATAGAAATCTTTTTCAAAATCTATGAATCCTAGACATAGTGGAAGTTCATATTCATTAGTCCTTTCCATAACTTTATTCAACATTTGAATGTGGTCCATTGTGCTAAATCCTGGACGACATCCGGCTTGTTCCCTTACCTGGTTAAAGTCTAAATCCAGTTCAATACGATTCAAAATAACTTTGGTGAACATTTTGTATAGAGCTGATAGTAAACTAATTGATCTGTAGTTTTCGACGCGTTCTTGCCTTTCTTGTACAACAAAATAATAACATTATTCCAACTTGACAGTATTTCTCCTTTCCTCAGGCACATCGAGAATAAATTGGCAAGTTCTTCTTTCATCTTTTCACCCACCCACCTCAATTTAAACATCTCTGCTGTGAGTCCATCTTCTTCTGGAGATTTTCCGTTCTTCATCCCTCGAAAAACTTTATCCACATCATCTTGCATTACGTTTGGAACATCTACATATTTTTTTTCTGTATTTTCTTTTTCTAGTTCTTCTTCAGAGTGGTACAATTATATGTAGAAATTTTCAAATATTTTTATAATTCCCTCCTTATTTCATGTTATGGTCCCGTCTGGTCTCTTAACTGCAATTATTTGCTTTTTCCCTATCATGAGTTTCTGTGTGGTTTTCTTCAGGCTTCTGTTTTCCTCGATTGTATTTCTAACAAGATTTTCGTTATATCTTCGTACATCCTCTCTTATTTTCTTTCTTACGGTTTTATTTACTAAGTTTTAATTTTAATTTTTATTTACTTTGTTTATTTATTTTATCCTTATAGAAAGAGGATGTATTCAATCCTCTTCATGTAATTTTCCTGTTCTATCATTTTCCTTGTTTTCTTCATCCAGGGTTTAGTTTCTTCTGAGATTTTGCTAACTTTTTTCTTTCTCGTGCCTGCTATCTCTCCAGCTGGTTTCAATATAATAAATTGACATTAAACACCGACAAAACAAAGTGCATCTTTTTCAGAAACAGGCAGAAAAAGGAAACGATAAGATAAGTGTTGTGAACAACATAAAATATCTCGGTGTGTGGTTTGACGAATTCTTTTCATGGGACAAACACTGTTCAGATATATGCAAAAAGATATCATGTCACGTTGGAATACTTCGCAAACTTTCCAAGATGTTTCCAGAAAATATAAGAAGAATATATTACTATGCATTCATACACCCATACTTGTCGTACTGTGTCGAATCTTGGTATGCGAATCTCAGTGAGTATAATAAGAAACGTCTTAACATCTCACAAAAGAAAGCCGTTAGATTAATAAAGAATGCAGACTACCTAGCACACACAACACCATTATTTAAGGAACTAAAGCTGTTAACGGTTCAAGATCTATATAAATATAAAATAGTATGTCTAATGCATAAGCTAGTATCTGTAAATACATATATACTATCGGTGGACGTTTCACCCACCTCACATGAGATATCGACAAGGGCAAAAACAGATAAAAAAATTGCATTTCCTCGCCCGCCTTAACTATGGTCTTCGCAGTATCAGCTACAGAGCTACATTA
>JAGDQP010053327.1:2737-13587 GCA_022664845.1 Lepisma saccharinum | reverse complement strand
CACAGTGAGAGCTTCGAGTCTTCTCTTCTAAGCCGTCTGGTCAGCGTGGGAGCAGTAGACCAATCTTCTCCCTCCGGGGAGAGGGCCTCATCCAATAGTGGGTTGAATATGGCTGTAATTTATATATATATATATATGCTGCTTGACTTCGGTGAACTTACGGGAACCAGTAGACCAGCTCGGCTAGGGCGTTGCCCATATATATATATATGCCCATATATATATATATATATATATATATATATATATATATATATGCAGGGTGTCCATAAAGTCCGTTGCCACCCCGTGTATCTTCGAAACGACTGCGAATATGAGCAAACGCAAAAACACGTATTTCATTATTTTGAGGGCCTTGAATTTTGAGCTATAAAAGTTCCACCCCAGATCCCCCCATATTGGGGTACGGGGGGTCAACTCGAAAATTTCAAATGGCAAAGGGGGTCGAGTAATATATCGTTTGAAAGGTCTCGACTAAAGAAATGTTTTGCCGAAAGTTTCAAGTCGCTGTTGACCCATCCAAAATGGCGGCTGTCACATTTCGTGTCCATAAAGTCCGTTGCCACCCCGTATATGTTCGAAACGACGGCGAATATGAGCAAACGCAAAAATACGTTTCATTATTTTGAGGGGCTTGAATTTTGATCTATAAAAGTTTCACCACAGACCCCAAAATTGGGGTACGGGGGGTCAACTCGATAATTTCAAATGGCAAAAGAGGTCGAGTTATATATCGTTTGAAAGGTCTCGACAAAAAATATTTTGCCGAAAGTTTCAAGTCGCTATGTTGACCCCATCCAAAATGGCGGCTGTCACATTTCGTGTCCATAAACTCCATTGCCTCCCCGTGTGTCTTCAAAACGACTGGTAATATATATATATATATATATATATATATATATATATTTAAAAAAAACCAGCAAGAGCACGTCCTTCATTATTTTAAGGGGTTAAGATTTTGAGCTATAAAAGTTCCACTCCGTGTCCCCTAGTTGGGAGTAAACGGAGTGTACGTGAAAATGCCAAATGACAAAAGTGGTCGAGTGATACCTAGTGTCAACGGGTTTGACACAAGTAATAATTTGGGGAACCTTTGAATTTCAAATTGTTCCATATTCCAAATGGCAGTAAGATGAAAGTTCTAAAACGAAACTTCTATTCTTCACTCAGACAGCAAGAGGTCTAGAAGTTACTCTTCACAGCAAAATCTGTATCTAAATGTTGTTGTCATGATTCTTTTCGAAGTTCTAACGTACCCACAAGTAAGCTGCTATGTTAGTCCCATAGTTTTGTAATGCTAGGAACATTTCGAAACATTTTATTTTTCTTTAATTTGCTTTATGAGTGTTTGCTGATAGATGTAAATTGTCAATGTTGTGAAGAGGTTCCAAATTGCTGACAATGAGTTTTCCAGCTTATTCCTATGTACATATGCCTTAACCACTAAATAGTGTCTTTCCAGTTACACTTTGCTGATGAAAGTTTCGGAGATACACGCGTTGAAGTTACATATTTATAGACTGAACATGTAGAAACTATTCAGTGGTTAAGGTAAATAAACCTAGGAACATGCTGGAAAACTTATTGTCAGCAATTTGGAACCTCTTCACAACACTGACAATTTACATCTATCAGCAAAGAAAAGAAAATTTAAGAAAAAGAAAATGTTTCGAAATGTCTCTAGCATTACAAAACTATGGGACTAACATAGCAGCTTACTTTTGGGTATGTTAGAACTTCAAAAATAATCATGACAACAACAGTTAGATACAGATTTTGCTGTGAAGAGTAACTTCTAGACCTCTTGCTGTCTGAGTGAGGAATAGAAGTTTCATTTTAGAACTTTCATCTTACTGCCATTTGGAATATCAAACAATTTGAAATTTTCAGGTTTCCCCAAATTATTTCTTGTATCAAACGTGCTGACACTAGGTATCACTTGACCAAGTTTGTCCTTTGACAATTTTACGTAGACCATGACCTCCGTTTACTCCGCTTAGGGGACACGAGGTGGACCTTTATAGCTAAAAATGTTAACCCCTTAAAATAATGAAGGACCTGTTTTTGCGTTTGCTCATATTCGCAGTCGTTTCGAAGATATACGGGGTGGCAACGGATTTTATGGACACGAAATGTGAAAGCCGCCATTTTGGATGGGGTCAACATAGCGACTTGAAACTTTCGGCAAAATATTTCTTTTGTTAAGACCTTTCAAACGATATATTACTCGATCCCCTTTGCCATTTGAAATTTTCGAGTTGACCCCCCGTACCCGAATTTGGGGGGGGGGGTTCTGGGGTGGAACTTTTATAGCTCAAAATCCAAGCCCCTCAAGATAATGAAATACGTGTTTTTGCGTTTGCTCATATTCGCCGTCGTTTCGAACATATACGGGGTGGCAACGGACTTTATGGACACGAAATGTGACAGCCGCCATTTTGGATGGGGTCAACAGCGACTTGAAACTTTCGGCAAAATATTTCTTTTGTTGAGACCTTTCAAACGATATATTACTCGATCCCCTTTGCCATTTGAAATTTTCGAGTTGACCCCCGTACCCCAATTTGGGGGGGGGTCTGGGGTGGAACTTTTATAGCTCAAAATTCAAGCCCCTCAAAATAATGAAATACGTGTTTTTGTGTTTGCTCATATTCGCAGTCGTTTCGAAGATACACGGGGTGGCAACGGACTTTATGGACACCCTGTATATATATGATATGGTTCCCGTAAGATCACCGAAGTCAAGCAGCTCTGGGTCTGGTCAGTGCTTGGACGGGTGACCGTTGCAGTACTCCAGATGGTGTTGCCTTTGCGGCGTCCATCCTGCGTCGTGAGGCCAATTGGAGGAATAAAGAGGTAGCGATCACAGTTGAGAGAACTCAAGCTGATAACAGTGAAATAATATTGCGTTTATAGAATACTTTTGAAAATAGGAGAAAGAAAATAATTTGTCTGTTATGAAAAGAAAGGTAGATTTTTCTTTTGTTGCCTCCTCTCTATCTAAACTCAGTGTTTCAAGGGAATACGAGTGACGTTTCGCTCGTCACAATGTCAGACGACCCACTTACCATTTGAGAAACAATGCCCTCCTTGCAATATTGCGGATTTTAATATGGCGGTCACGTTGGTAATGTACCCCAAAATGTATTCCCACATATCCATTATTTATTTGTGTACTAAAATATTTATTTCCCCAGTCAGCTTGTGAAATACAAGGCCGTATCCAAACTTCTGGACCAATGTTGTATTGTGTGTGGAGGGGACGGGGATCGGTGACGCCGTTCTAAAGAATGGCGAATACAATTATCTCAAACACAAATGAATGCTTTCTTTGAATTTCTCGACCCAAAATACTGCCATTTTGACATTAACGTTAGTTTTAGGCCTTCTAGTTCACAAGCTACGAAAGCCTTATTATACGAAACCGCCATTTTGAAAAGCACGTGTAAAAAATTCGCACTTAAATCAAGATGTCTACTCAAGATTTTCTGAATTTACTAAAGGTCTGAAACACAATTAAACTTTCCAGACCTCAAAATTTCTACGGGGGTATAGAATGGATCCTGGGCTATTCTGAGCAACAATGTTTACAAATGTAGCAATCGATTTTAGCTCCCAGGGCTAATCGACAATTTTTCAAACTTATGCATCATTTGTTAGTGTCAGTGCTACGTAATTTAGGCCAATATCACAATTCTCGCATCAATAGTTCCGCAACAATATATAACTAACAACGTCTGGTCAGCGTGGGAGCAGTAGACCACCTCCTCCCTCCGGGAGAGGCCTCATCCAGTAGTGGATTGAATATGGTTGTGAATTATTATAAAATTAACTAACTCTATAGCTTATGGAACTCGCAAGTTCATCGACGCAGTAACAAACGTTCGCCATTGGATTCTATCCTGGGCAACATCAAGACAGTTTTCATCACGAACAACTACTTCTCGAAGATCTCTTCTAATATTGTCCTCCCAACGACTTCTCAGTCTTCCCAATGGCCTCCTTCCATCCGGCCTTCCAACCAGGATAGAATATAATCTTCGTTTTTCCCCCATCCGAGCTACATGGCCTGCTCACCTTAGACGTCGCGATTTCATTATTTTTACATCTGGTGAATCGTGCAGTCCGTTGAGATTATGCAGTCTCCTCCATTCTCCAGTCATCTCGTCTCGTTTCGGCACGTATATCTTTCTCAGAAACCTTATTTTCAAACACACGTCATTTATGTCCATGTGCTAGGGGCTTACTCAAACTTTCACAACCATAAAGTATTACTGGCAAAATAACCGCTCTGTATATTTGCAATTTTAACTTTCTTGATATTAATCGCGAGGTTAGAAGTTTCTGGACTGAATAGAAACATGCGTTCCCCGATACTAAGCGACTTTTTATTTCTTCCGTGACCTCATTTTTGCTTGTTACTTATGCTCCCAAGTATTTAAATTTGTTTACTTTCTCTATGATTTCATCCTTAATTCTTATATTTTTATTTCCTTCATTCCCTGTTATCATGTATTTTGTTTTATCTATGTTTTCCTTTAGGCCGATCTCATCGCACGCTTCTACTAAGACATCGGTGTTGCTTTGTAGTACATCTATATCGTCCCCTATTAAATCTCCATCATCCGCGTATACGAACAGTTGATTTAAACCATTCAATAATAATAATAATAAAATTTCCTTTACTTCAACAGAAAAAAAAAAACATGTGTATAAAATTGCAGGAAATATTTGATACATGGGAAGAAGTAAGACTTATTAGGAACGGTCTGCACAAACAATTTCCTGTTCTAGTATTTGACATCTCTATCAAAGTTTAGAGCAATTTCGCTGAATAGCTTTTTTTTGGTTAATTTTGAACGTGCTAAATTAAAAATTCCCGTTGACTGTAATGTCACCATACCAGCTTACATAATAAAACCACAAAATTATATACTGTAAAATGGTCCAACCATATATCTGTCCAAGATAAAGTCACTTGATATTATTTATTTATGAGAACACAACGGACTGATACCAAATTATAGCGTTCTATCACTACAAACAAGTACTCAAATTATTATTATATATATGGGTTGTAATTCTGCAAATTTTGTTCTTGCACGTTTATTAAAAAAATAGTTTACTTTGGCTATGCTTGTTGATTGATAACTCATAATTCGTGAGTTACAGTGAATTCTGTCTCACTGATTGACAAAAATTCCGGAAAAGGATTACCGTTTTGAAGAATAGATTCAAACAATATAATAAAATTTTGAACCATAACAAGATAAACAGACTGGAGCTGTTTCATGCCGAAACTATGATCCCTTTAGATATTTGCAATATAAGGAAAGAGCAGGGTAATGATAATTAATGCAGAAAGTTTTGCAGACTTTTATAGTCCTCCGTTTTTTCTCCAGTTCAAAATGTGCATTTCGTTATTTTGGTACTACAGTGGTTATTTCCTACGATAGAGACGGAGAAAAGGGCAAGAAAGAGAGAGAAGCTGAAAAAAACTGAAAACATTTTGGAACAGTCGCGATGGTTTCTGACCGCTGTGATTCAGGGCTCTAGGCTTGCCTGAAAATAGGGGTTGGGAAGGAAGGATTTTACACAAACATGATACAAACATGATAGTGACCATTCATGCTTGGAAGTTGGAAGAGCTTTCAATTCAAATTTCAGCCCCTACCAAGGAAGAACTTGCCTCTGCTTGGAAGGGGGTACACATGCCAAATACAATGTAATTCGTTTTTACGTCACCAGATGTAGCTCTGAGCAGCGTACGGTTGGAAGTGCGGGGTAAGGGGTAGGTAGTGAATGGGGGCGGTAGGAAAAATCTACCTTAAGAGTATAGAAGCAGCTTCGATAGAAGTAGCTGCTAGGGCTAACTGTAGTTCAAGTATTGGGCGATAGGGTCGCCACATCTCAACGCCTGGGTGCTTTGAAAATTATTGTGAACAGTATACTTCAAAGATCAAAGTTTCCATTTATTATTTTCGTCATTTCATTCCCATAAAATCTATAAACATTTATGATGCAAGAATAAGTTGCAGGAACACCACTATTGTAACATATACAAATTATGGGGACATCTGACTGCCATATATATATATATATATAATTTTAAACTAGTTTAGATATACAAACAATGCGATATGTAAACTTTCGAGAAATTTGTTAAGCTTTTCTTTTGTTTCTGCTGAAAAGAACTCGTTCAAAAATTTTGCATGAAATTGCTTCTATTTTTAGGTAGATTTCGAAGAAAAATATACCTATTGAGATCGATATGATATGAAAGTATATATATATATATATATATTAACACGCTAGCGGCCATAATTTTGAAGATATTTGAACCAAATTTTTATATGTTGTTTCTAGGCTTAATAGCTCGGTTAAGTTCGTTAATGAGCAAAATCGGTCGCCATCTTGGATCCAAAATGGCCGCCGAACCCATTGTTGTATAGAATACACAGCCTAAACCGCAGGGGCTATTGAAATCAAATTTGGCATAAAGGTACAACATCGCCTTTTGATTACGAAAATGTTACCTAATGAGTATAAAGACGCCATCTTGGATCCAAAATGGCGGAAGTAAGAAATCTATTTTCCATATCGTTTAAGCTAGAGATACGAAAATAACAATAAAGGTGTACTGTCTCTAGTAGTTCAAGAAAATATTGCGAAATGTTGAAAAAAATCGCCATCTTGGATTCAAAATGGCCGCCGAACCCATTGTTGTATAGAATACACAGCCTAAACGGCTGCAGCTAGAAATATCAAATTTGGTAAAACGGTACATTATCATTTGTATGTTACTAAAATATTACATGATGTATCCAAAGACGCCATCTTGGGTCCAAAAGGGGGGGCTAAAAAAACATTTTCCACACCGTTTGAGCTAGAGATACGAAATTTGGCATAAAGGTGCGTTATAACGAGTAGTTTAGGGAAATATTAGAAGATTTGGGAAAAGTCGCCATCTTGGATCCAAAATGACCGCCCAAAATCCCGTTTGAGCTGGATAAATGAAATTTAACTTGAAGTTGTACCATCACAAGTAGGTCACGACAATATGAGAAAACTTTCAAAAAGTCGTCAACTTGGATCCAAAATGGCCGCCCCCAAAACCCAATTTCCAAATCATTGAAGGTAGAGGAACGAAATATTCTTTGAAGGTGTATGACCAAGAGTAGGTTACAATAAATGGGGCAAATCTTCCCTTTGGGGGCACAGCCAACCGTGGGAGGGTGAAGATGTACTCCGTTGTGGTGTAGTGCTGCAGGGAGATTTTGGTTAAGATAAAGGAGGCGCATCCTCTCAAAAGCACTGAAGTTGGGGGCCGAACCCTCTACGGGGGTCTGGGGGCAGAGCTCCAAGCGAAACAAAGCGAGTATATATATATATATATATATATATATATATATATATATATATATATCGTTGAAGAGCTCTTGATGAATAATCTACAAAACAATAAATAGTTTCTCGATAGCTCTCATATAAGGCGAGATTTGAATTTTTGAAAATAAAAAAAAAACTTCGAGATCTACCTCAGCCTGTAGGCCTACCGAAAGGGATTTTTTTAAACTCTAGATATATGAGAATTGATACGGCGGATAGAAAGTCTATGACACCCGTATTGAATTTCTTAAATTTATTGTAATTGCCTTATTTGCTTCTCCAATACTGTAAATGTGTTCAAAATACTAACAAAGTTTGGATTTTCATGAAGTGCAAGATTTATTCAACTGTATTTTAATGTCTTGTTCTTCACACACAAAAGGAATTACACCAGGATTATGGTGATAATTCTGTTTTTTAAATGTGTGTTAAAAAAATATGAGGACAATCATTGCAACAGCTCTTTCTTTTAATACCCCTCAAGCAGCGACGATGGTAGTTGCTGGTAGGACTGATTGTAGACCAAAGATTGCGCCATTGGTCGCCACATCCCGACGCTATAAGATGCGTTCAAAACTGTTGTGAGCAGTATACTTTAAAGATATACTTTCTAATTGTTTTTTACGACATCTCGTTCCCAAAAAATCTATGTACATTTATTATGCAAGAATCACTTTCTGCAGCAATACGATTGAATTACGGACAAATTATGCGGACATGTGACTGTCACATTTAATTTTAAATTGGTTTAGACAATTAAACGTGCAAACAATTACGATTTCGCTAGATTTGTTAAACTATTCTTTTTTTTCTGCAGATACGGACTTCCTTATGCATAAAAAAATATTTTTATTTTTCAAGTAGTAAGAAATGCAATGAAAATATTGACAATATATACGACGGATAGAAAGTCTGTGACTTCCGTTTTAAGTTTCTTTAATTACTAGTAATTAATATATTTGCATCTGTAATATTGTAAATTTGTACAAAATATTTAAGAAAACTTTGATGCTCGTTTCCAAAATCATTTCCGAAACCGAAATTGGGTTTGGTTCAGCGATCATAGTAACCATATGAATTGTATCTTAACAAAGGATGACCCAAAATTTGTTGACAGAAAAAAAGTATAGGCCTAACTTATACACTATACAGGTACGTAACATATATGGTTAAATTCTGGTAATTCGTATCTAGAAAACAGGCGGAAACCCAGCCCTCGTGGTTAAGCAGCTAACGTCGCCAACTTGGGTCGGTAAGTGAGATTTTCCAGGGTTTCTCGACCAGGTGAATGTCTGGATGGTACCATCTTCTCCATCCGCTAATTACCTCATTCTGGCCTGAGTCAAAGATGCCGAGAGGCTTTTATTAATTAATTCAAAAAACAGACACTAACAAAGAAAAAGTATTATTTTCTGTCTCTGTACCTCCTCGAAAGTTTAAAATATAGAACATAAAGTTCAGCTGTATCCTCCCTTTCAGTTTTTTTTTCATAAATATTTCAATCCGAAGCTACTTCGACTTCCCTTACTGAATCTATAATTGTCAGCTGCTGTTTTCATTTATTTACATTCTTCTAGCCTACCTCGTAAACTAATCATCTTTCGTCACTTAACGTTCATCGAAAAATTAGTGGCACTTATGAATTCAGTGGGTAGTCCGGACGGGGGGGGGGGGGGTTTTTCAGGAAAGAATTTGTTGAATTTGCCTCTTCCGCAAATGTTGAAAAAAAAAAAAAACTATTTTCAGAAATAATGCTTATAGTAATAATAGTCTGACCATTGGGGAGTGAAAACGAACCTTTGAAATTATATTAGCACTGCCTTTCTCTTGTATCTATGGCCAAGCGAGTTTTAATTGAGCTTCTGTATATATGTAAAATTTTCTGCGGGAAGCGCTTGTGTAACTTTTCAAGTATCTTTGCGTCGCACAAATCATTCTGAACCCCAAACATCTCTTATAGGTGCTTCGCTTGAAAGTGTTTGTTTGGCGTTTTTTTTTTCATCGAAAGTGCTTGTTGCCACAGCAATTTCCATTTCGTAGGATGACATCTTGACCGTCTGTGTTTTCACTAGTGACTATGATGTTCGTAGACAAAAGTTTTGTTCCTAATCTTTTTATTTATTTTGTTTTTTAATAATCCCCTTATTATTTGGCTCACGGGAATGACTCGGGACCCGAGTGTGCGAATTAGGGGGGAATACCCGGGATTTACCCCCCCTGTAAAGAAGTTTCCCACCCTGACAAATCAAGATTAGATAGAAAATCAGAACATTTTTATTTGGCAGAAGTTTTATATGAACTTTTACTAGCAGCTAAGAAGCCTGTTTCCTCTTGAAATCCGTTCTTATGTTTTATTCCCCTCCTGGCTAAAATGTTTAATTCGCACACTGTACAGACCGACAGCTCGGCGACCCAATGATCAAATTTTGACTCGGTGGTGGTCTTGTTCTTGTGGAATGATGAATCAATCAATATTGTAATTTGTGAGATACCTTGAGAAGTGAGCTTACGTATAGAAACTTCATTTTGCAGAGTTTTAAAGGGTTGTAAAGCTTTTATCCTTCACATAAAATAAAATAATCGCTGAACAAATACGTTTTATTTAAAAACTAAAACTGTATAACGGTTTGGACAACGAACTAACAACTTGGCTTCATCAGATACACTTTTATCCTATTCAATGCTTCAAACCTTTTTTTTTTTTTTTCCAAGGGGGATATATATATATATATATATATATACACACTTATGTATATATATATATATATATATATATATATATATATATGGCCGGGAAACCGGGACAGGACGGGGAAACCGGGACTGTCGCCCCAAAAGGCTTCTGCCACTAACTGGGAGGAGACCCCTTAATTCCTCTTGCTGAGACTTAAGGGAACCGACCGGGGTAGACGCCTAATGTCCAATCCATACGTTCACGTCGTGGGGCCTGTTAGTACCCAAGCAACTGCTTGGCGAACGAACATGGATGGG
This sequence comes from Lepisma saccharinum, assembly GCA_022664845.1. NCBI lineage: Eukaryota > Metazoa > Arthropoda > Insecta > Zygentoma > Lepismatidae > Lepisma > Lepisma saccharinum. The sequence goes on along the minus strand of JAGDQP010053327.1, from coordinate 3,207 downwards.
CTGCTCACCAACCCGCATTAGCTGACAGCGTGGTGAGTCAAATGTCAGCACCCCTCCTTTCTTTACATATGATGGTACAAGCAAGGAAACAGCCTCGGAGGCCCTCATTACCCGGAGGACGGAATGCAGCTGGCAACGGCAGCGGTCAGTCCTGCAGGAAGTCAGAAGGTCAAAATGCCCGGGTTTGGACTGTAGACTGCCAGGACACCGACACGGCAACTCGAACGGACCTATACGTTGCGACCCTCAACTGTAAGTCACTTGCAGGAGAGGACAAATTAGAAGAACTGCAGAATGAACTTAAGAGGATTAAGTGTGACATCATAGGACTATCAGAAGTGTGGAGGAAGAATGAAGAACAGTGGGAACTACCGTCAGGGCACACGTTCTACTACAAAGGAACAGAAACTGGAAAAGCGACAGGCGTTGGCTTTATAATTAATAAAGACCTGAAGTCACGAATCACAGAA
>JAGDQP010053326.1:0-13587 GCA_022664845.1 Lepisma saccharinum | reverse complement strand
CCCCCCCCCCCATCCTGTGGAATCACGTTACTTACATCAGTTATAGAGAAGTAAGCAAGACGAAAATATATTAGAAAGAAAATTGATTTTGCAGCGGATATCCGGATAGATACCATCTTGAGGGGCGGGGACAAGTTGGATCAATAACTTTGCTTGATTTCAAAATAGTAATCTTGGGAAGGAAAATGCTTATGAATGAAAGTTACAACTTTGAAGTGAGTGCTTATACTTTCTTGGTGTATCCATATTGAAAATGAAATTTTATTATTATTTTTATTTACAAAATATTTATGTAAAAATTTCAGTAGAGAATTGACGCAGTTGCATTATCATTTTTGTTAACTGATTCATTTTCTATAGGGGTCTTAATAGGGCTTTGTGACTTCCAAATTTCGAAATCGAACATCGGCATCGCTTGTGAATCGAAGAGTGGTTGATATATCGAAAATTCAAATATCGAACGTTACATGGTTATTAGCATTGAAAGAAATGTTCAAATCAAACATCAGTTCTATCGAAAAGTCATTGAAAATCGAATGTTGATCGTATGGAAATATCGTTTGATATCGCTATTCCAAAACTTATCAATTATATTTTGCACAGTACCGATCGCGAAAAATCGTACAACCGTACTGAGCATGATGGCTCAGCGTAAGCATGCTCGCCTCCTTGTCGAGAAAGTCTGGAATAGATAGGAGGCCATCTTAGCATGTTTTCCTTAGTTTCTCCAGACAATTGCCAATGTAGTGCATTGAGAAAGACCAGGACCACTATCTTTCCCTCCCTTGACAACCGCGAGGAGCTTTAAGCTGGTAAATAAATTCCAATTTTCAGTTTCGAAAGACTATCGTTCTCCTGACCACACTATAGATATCATTCCAAAGATTAAAATTTTCCATCGTTAAATGAAAAATCAAGTGAAATTATAATTAAATTTGGCTTTTGAATACAAATGTTACGATAATTACGTAACTGTTTACGTATCGTACTGTGACATTTGTCTGTTTTCATACAACAGTATTTATAGCTGGCGTGGCTTTACAGATTTTAAACGCCACTGTATTTTTCTAATAGTTGACTTGTAAAATCATCTATTATTTAGTGTGATATATTTTGTTTTACGTCAAACGTGGATTTTAAAAGTTTTAGTAAGTTTTGCACTTGGGTGAAATCTTTTCACAGTTTAAATGATAAATAGGTTTTCACCCTGACTATAGTACGGTTCATATTGGAGCGAGAGAATTTAAGAAACCAGGGATAACAAATATTTATCTTAAAAAGTTTTTGTTTTTGTTATAGATAGTTTTGTAAATGCGCTGCTCATTTAGTTAAATCAAAATAACTTGATTTTGAGGACTTGTGTCCACTTTCTGCTAGTTTTATTTTTCCGTCTTTACTCTGTAAAGCGTATTTTCGTACTTAACGATTCTTTTCACGCTCCTACACCAATTTTTTCGTTTTGTGAAAGGCTCATTTATGGTTAATGAATTCTGTGAAAATTTGAAGTTGAAAGTGTTTTAAAGAATTCATTTTTATCATAAATATTTGACAGCCAGCGAATTATGACGTCATAAGCTGGGCCGTCAAATAACTCAGCTAGAATTGAATTATTTAAAACACTTTTAACTTCATATCACAAAGTTCCATAACACCTATGAGCCTACTTTCCAAAATTGTAATATTGTTTTCGTCTCCTGACTGTGAGGTTCTTTTAGAATTTTCATTTGTCATACAAGGTAAATGCTGGAATGACACCTACTAACTAGGCCCTGGCCGACAACCTTCCAACATCCTCTCCCCTACCCTATCCCGACACGGATGATTACTTCTCGGCTTATCTGTGTTCTTTCTTTCTCCTTTAAACTTTTTCATTGAACGCTTCACATTGCTATAGCGTCCCCATAAACATTCTTCAGCCGAATCGAGATTTCCTCAGATGCGCAACCCCCTTTCATCTTTATTCGAGCCTCAGATCCATTGATCTAGTCGCTCAATCTAGAAAGGGAAAGAATACATTAGTACGGTAATGACACCTTTATAACATCGTGCATGAACATTTGCAGCATGACGTCACATCCGGTAACATTTCTCCGTTGCTTTTTTCACTCTTAATTACAAGTGCGTTCAGGCTGTCGAACAAGTCTTCCATCTTTTAGAATTTTGTATTCGATTCCCGGTACGTATACATGGGAGAGTTTTCCGTTGACAATTACGATCCTGTTCGTATATCCGGTATGCTCATTTTTATTTCCTGTTTCGTGTAATTGTCAAGTTTGATGAAAATGATTTTAGATGTTGCAGATAGCCAGAAGAGACTCTACAATTCAATGCCCACGCAGAAGAGGACAGCGACTTAACTTTTTTTTTATTATTATTATTAAAACAGAAGTGTGAAGGAAGAGAGTCACATAAAGGAAGAAAAACGGATTCTTGGGTGTGATTTCATGTTACATGTTATGTACTAACCCGTCTCATATAATTGAGTTGCCAAACCGGATTGCATAGAAAGTGAGGAGAAAAATAAACACTTGACACATACTAGTTAATTAATTAGGAATTCTATTTTAGAAAGATCCAGAGGACAAAACTGATAAACAGAGAAAAAAGAGCACGTGATTCTACAAGTTCTCTTCTCGCATGTCTATATTCATGTCTTGTTTTAATTGCCCTGGGTTTTCATAGTTACTCTAATATTTGCTCCACTATCGAGCAAGCATTAGAGCACACTTACCGTCCTTAACCAGAAATCGATTGAATAGAATTTTCACGCCCACTTCATCATGTTAGTAATTTCAAAATTATTATTATCTGACAAGTGAGTTGTGTGGGGAAATTATTGTTGCCACGAGACGAGACTTCAGGTTGTCTCGTCTTGTGCAAGTCAAGTCTCGTCTCGTGCAAGTCAAGTCTCGTCTCGAAAAGATGTGCTTGTCTCGTCTCGAAGGCTTCTGTTTCGTCTAGTCTCGTCTCGTTTGTCTCGTAAAAATTGCAGCATGTCATGCCACCCAAAAGTAAAATGCAGGAGATTCCATCATGCTGATCAAGATATAACAAAGTTATCACCCAGACTACACAATGCGGGTGATTGTAGCAGACATTCCAGCAGACAATTGTCACAAACCACCCAGCCAACGCAAGGTTGCCAGGATCAGGAAAATAAAAGTACACGTCAAATTAACGATGATTTTAGCAGACATCTGCTAAGTATTCTTCCTCCTCCTCCTCCTCCTCTTCTTCTTCTTCTTCTTCTTCTTCTTCTTCTTCTTCTTCTTATTATTATTATTATTATTATTATTATTATTATTAGTAGTAGTAGTAGTAGTAGTAGTAGTAGTAGTAGTAGTAGTAGTAGTAGTAGTAGGAGGAGGAGGAGGAGGAGGAGGTGCCGCGGTGGCTTAGTTTTAGAGTACTTACCTGTGGTGTGTTTGTTCGTCGGTTCGATTCCAGTTAGTGCCATATGGACTTTTCGGTGGACACATATCGAGTGTGTCTATTTTCTCTGAGTACTCCCGTGTCCTCCCACTTTCTTCATTCCACTAATTCTCCCATCATCCATTCGGCCTGAGCCAAAAGTTTCTTAAAGGCCTTAAAATAAGTTCAAATGAAAACAGTTTAGTTCTTTTCGAATTTCGAAAAAAATATCGAATTTACTTACGCGTCTGTTAAATTTATACGTGCATTCGAAGTAGACGCAGACTTTGAACAAGGAGGTTGTTCGTCCGGTTTCTGCACATATTCTGCATCATTTGAAAAGTCACCCCAATCTTCTTACTTAGCAATTGTCAATACCTCACTCTGCTTTACTTTTTTTTTTGTCCACTCCAGTGATGTCAGTTTTCTAAATCGAAGTTTCCCATCAGAAGGCTTAACATTTCCTGTTCAGAGCCAGCATTTCCCGCCACTGCATATAAAAGTTATCGGGAAATTTAAAAAAAAAATAATTCTTATTAGACCCCTACTTACCGTAATAGCGTCCAATAATGATTAATTTTTCAAAACTCATAATAGCTATATATGTTCACAATGAAAGTTCACTTTAAGAAAATGCACCATTGTGTTCCGCGAAAAGCTCTGCAATTTGAATTTAACTAGTTTTCACTCGATTTTTATGTTCCAGCACTTCGTTTCGTTCTAATAAAGCATCTATTTTACTTTCGTCTAGTGTTTCTTCACCCCTTTCGAAAGTTGTGTAATTCGCTTTTACCGCATATTAACTCCACGTTGCAGGCTTGCTGTCGGAACCTAGTACGCTCTGCAACCACGTTTTAATTTTTTTATCTTCGGGCCACTCCTTCTTGAACCTCCTTGTTTTCTTCGCTTTTTAGCACCTAAAGAGCTCATAATTAAAAGTAATCCCTGAAGAATATACCGCCTAACGAACTTGTAAAATTCGCTCTAACAGCCAGAAACGTACACAAACACCACTGAATTCAGAAAGAGATTTAAGACTGCCCCTTACAAGGCTCACAAACTGAGTCAGAATGAAGTGACCTGACATGACATCTTGATTATTTAAAACAGAGGTTCCCAACCTATTTTACCTGGTACCCCCCGTCGTAAACCCTGCATGCTTCATGCCATCCTCATTGTTTTAGGGACAAAAGTTTTTTCCTTTGCATTACTCGATTTTATGTTAATTATTTTCTTTGCAGAACTAAATCGTTTATTTTAGAAAGGGCACAAGTCACGTTTTTAAAATTTTACAGGAGACATAAAAAAAATATTTAAATTAAAGAATTAATAATTTGGTACAATTCTTTGTATTTCATTTTAAAAAAGGATACTAAAATGCACTTTATACACGAGTGTCAGGTTTTTTAAATGAAAAGAGTGGTTTATATGGGTCTTTTTTTGTCTTGGATACCTGTTCTTTCTAAAGTAAACGATTCAATTATTGTTTAAGTAACATGTAGAAATATTTGGCTTTCCTTTGTACTTTGGTAGAGAACCACATTTTGCGTTCAAGTGTACAAGAACTTTTCTTATGATAATTTTAATTTCATCTGTGCTAATTAGCGCCATTCCTCTGACTTGCTCTCATGTACAATATTTGTATAGGAAAGACGTCTACCGTCTGAGAAGTTTGCTTAAGCTAAATTTTAGTAAATGGCCCTCTTCAAAAAGTGATGCTTTCTTTATAATTTCACAGTTCATTTTTCTGGCAGTCGCTTGCGCCCCCCGTACTGACTTTTCACGTCCCCCCATGGGGACGCGCCCCCCAAGTTGAGAACCACTGATTTAAAGGAACGCAGTTTGAATTCTATTCAACCAGGTCTAGTTAGAATCTAGATCAGACCAAGCGGTTCTAGTTAGGATCAAAGTTGATGGTTTACAAAAGTCACCCTGTCCCCACTGAACAGCTTTATCTCTGCCGTCCTTGCATCAGTCGACCCTACCCATATGTCCTCCCCCTCCCCATCTCTCTTACTCTTTGTTAATATGTGTGGACTGTGTGATGTGTGTGTGTGCCTCTCTTAGCGGCGTTTCCTTATTTGTCATAAAGCACCGCAGTTTCTGAGTTTTATAAAAGCAAGATGTTCTTTAGGGCTGTTTGAAAGTACCTCCACAGAAGTCACCCTTGGTACCTCCTTGAGTGCAGTGCAGTACAGTACAAATATCAATTTTCAAAAATGAGTATGAATGCACAAAGGACATGATAGAGCATTGTCCGGTTTGTCCTCATCCAACATATGGTTGCAATTTTCGTAGTTCGTCAGATAACATTCCCTCGCCTTGCAATTTCCATACTTCCCATTTCTTTTTCAGTAGATCAACCTCTCCCCGCTCCTCTGTACTTTCATTACTATGGGTGCAGGGAACAAATCAAGGAGGGTGGAGATGCATAGTAAAATCATGTTTGAAGGCATCTGTCCGTCCAAAAAATGTGAAAGAACCAAAAGGAGAGAAGCAAAGAAAGCGTGAAGAAGACACAGAAAAAGAAATTTCCCATCTAAAATTTTAGCACCTTCCCAGATTTCCCGGTTTTTGCCACATTTAGCATAAATTTTTAAATAAATTAAATAACTCTGTTTGGATTTTCGGGACACGAAACAAGTAATGTGTCTCGTGTCGTCTGGAATTCCAAGAAGTCTGTCTCGTCTAGTGGCTACACTAGGGAAAATGCGGTTGTATGGTCTTCAAAATATCGATATAAATTATATATCCTAACAAATATATCGATACCGAAAAATATAATATCACTTTTAAACGATATGTGGATATAATCGATGTTGCGATCGATTTTCCTACGTACTTTCGGTACGAACGTTGCGTTGTTCGATTTGAGAGATTTTTCTTTGTAGACGGTATACGATTTTTGGATTTCAAGCAATTCTCTGAAGTAAATGAGGTTCGATTTGGAGATACATTTCAGTATGAGAAGCATTCCATTGCCTACGGTTTTTCGATGTGAACGATATATTATGTTCGACAGTTGTAGAGCGGGCGTAGCATTCAGGAGGTTGTGGGTTCGATCCCAGCGACCGACCATCCTGACTGAGGTTTTTCCAGGGTTTAGCCTCAATCAAACCAGACAAATGCCGAGATGGTACCTTCAACATAGACCCTGTACGACAACTTCCTGAATCCTTTCCATTTCCCTATCCCGGCCTGAGCCTTAGTGCCTAAAAGCCATAAATAAAAATTCAATTCAATTCAGTATAATGTTCGATAGTTTATATATCGATCGCTTTGTGATTTGCCACTAATATCGATGTTCGACATCGAATTCGATAATATCTCAGCGACACCAGTAAACTTCCAGGTGGTATCTTTCGTTTTTTTTTAATGTGTACAAGTTTATGGGTGGATTTCAGCAACCTTCTTTAAGGATTTAAAACCTTAACTAACTTTTAGAGCTTTGTGGTGGGTTTCACTAACCTTCGTTAAATATTTAACAAACCGTTAGGTAACGAATTTAATACATATCAAAGACCATAACGTTTCTTAACGAGTCGTCAGTTCCTAACGAAGATAGGTGAAACCCACCCTTTCGATTCCTTGAATTCGTTAATTAATGATTTGTTAAATTGTTAACAAAGGTAAGTGAATTCTGAATTTTGGTGACTTTCCGTTTGTGAGCAAAATTTCTGAAGTATGAAAAATTTCTTTCCTACCTCCTGATTAAATGGAAAAGTTTTTCGGAAGTATATGTAAGATATTGATTCCACGAACGAAATGCTTTCTGTTTTTTCTTCTTCTCAGATTTGGTCCCAGTTTCCAAAATTTCGTACAGTATTTTAAATTGAATTTTTCTAATAATTTGAGTTTTAAGTATTTTTCGCGGTATAAAAAAACAAAACAGTACGATAACATAGTCCGTAGTATTGATGTTTGAGAAGAGGAAAAAATGCGCAGTTGATGAATGATTAACAGCATTAAAGAGAGTAAAATTGTGTTTGAAAAGTCAGATCTCTTGGGTAACAATAAAAGAAGCTAATTCGTTTTCAGCCTGACAATAACGTGAAACATAGACTAATATTGTGTGTATGTGTGTTTCGTTGAATCTGGAAGCTCATGATTACATTAAAAGCATTAATCAATCATTCTGAACGTTTCAAGGTACTTAGTTATCTCCATGCGGCATAAAAGATAGACAGAGAGTTGAATGAAGAAAAATAAATGATCTGAAACAGCTAGAGAGATGCACGTAATGTAATAAAGCCAAGTGCTTGAATCCCATGAAACACATTAAATGATTTATTTTTCATTTGCTGTAACAAGGAGGAAAGAATGAAAACAAATATTCGTGATAGGAATGCGCTTCAATCCTATTTCGTCTGTTAAATAAATAAAAAAATAAATAAATAAAAAAAAAACATCAATAAGGGTGTGAAGGTGAACAATGGACCTGTCAATTGTTTATTTGCAAAGGAACATTTCGTGTAAAACAGTCAAGTACCGATCCTTATTTTGAGGTTCATGTGAATGACACTTGAATGAAGCAAAGTTTAAGATGAAAGGAAGATTGAGAGAATGAAAGAAACATAACGAAAGAAAGAACGTATGGATATACAATTTTATATCGTGTCAATTTTTTTTTAAAATTTGTGATTTAGATGGAGTGTGGCTATCTTCTGGCTAGTTAAGAATTGAATTTGTCAGTGTAACCTTCCACAAATAGAGCTGTAAGAGAGGCCGGCGTAAAGATTGTAAGGAGACGTAGAATTGTATTGTATTGTGAAGAGCTCGTAAGGTGATTTGTATATCAGGAGTTTAAAAATTATGCCATCGTGTGGTCAGTGACTCAGTATTGCCAACCTGGTATATCGTTTAATTTATTCAAATGATGCTACGTCAGTTTATTTGATATTTAAATTTTTCTAGTGATGGTAAACAACATATGTGAAGCACAGTGTTGCAAACTGTGTATGCTATATCAGTTTAAGCATTAAAAATTACAAAGTTTCTTCAAAAGAACGGGCACACTCACAGTTTGTAACACTGTGTTCTGTGCTTTACATATGATGTTTGCCATCATAAGAGGATGCCGTATATTCAATAAACTGACGTAGTTATTTGAAAAATAATAAACGATACACCAGGTTGGCAGCACTGACCACCTGATGGTCCGAAGAAAGAAGAGGTCCAAATTGACCATTCGCGCGACTAAGTTATAGTCCGCTGGAATTATTTGTTGAGTATTGTACAAGTGAGGGTATAAAATGTGAGAAACATAGAAAGACGAGAATAGCAGTGGCAAGAGAGATGTTTACGAGAAAGAAGAAAATGTGCTCAACAGCGAACAAAGAGTTGAACTAATAAAAAGACTGATTTAACGTTGTGTTTGGAATGAGAATATGAACTCAGCCAAGAAGTGAAGATGAAGATTAGAGGCTTCGAGTTTTGAGCTGGGGAAAATAGCTTGTTACAGTTACGTGATGAAACCGTAGTAGAGACTAGCTGAAACAACGGCATTGTAGATAATGAAGAGGGGAAATTATGTACTTTTTCAGATGAGTGAGGCTGTGGATTCCGGACCTAGTTATTCTCCCCCCTATATTAGGTGGGCAAACACTTAAAAACCATGCGCCAGTAGAAAGTTTGAATTGGTTCCATATTTTTCGATGGATGAGTGGCAATAATGCTCGTTTCTTTGATGTGAAGAGATCCCGGGTTCGATTTCCGGTGGAGACACAACTGGCTTGAAGTTCACTTGGACGTGTAGGACTCGTCCTTAGAATGCCATCTTCATCCGTTAAGAGACAGTAGGAGACCACCACCATCGGTTCAACTTGCCCAGGGATCTTCGGGTCATAAACCTGCCTCGGCAGAACACCTATTATCAACAGAATTATGTTCTAAAGAATGGATGGCGAAATGAATCCGAATCTGTGTGAAATTTCAGATTCGATTTTTGGTTTTTGACACATGGATCCGGGTTTCGGAAATCGGTTTGTGTATATGTGTTGTGCGTGTGTAAATATATATATAAAAAAAATCTTTCTATGAGTTCTTCAGAAAGACAGTTGGATATGTCTTTTGAGTTTTCCAGAGAAATGGAATTATACTTTTGGCACTGTACCGTAAATTCTGCTCCAGTTGCTGTGGACGAGGACGTAAATGCAGTAGAATTTTATTTTCTAGAACTTCTGACATGAACATTTTATATATTTTTAGTTTTTTTTTTCGTTGTTTTGTCAATCAAATTGTGTGTTGGGAGAACAGGAAACTTTTTGCCTGAGTTGTTTGATTGACAGCAGTGGTACTTGAAGCGAAGCGACTCACGCAAGATGATGAAGCGGAGACTTATTTTAAGATGCGAGAGATGCTCCCTGCATTCACATTCGTATATGTTAGCGATGACCTCCAATCCATTTTCAGCGATTGATTTTAAACGGTAACTCAATCTCTTGAAGGGAACCCGGGGGAAAAAGAAGAGAATAAAAAAAAAAAAGGAAAGAAAGAAAGAAACGGTGAGAGGAGAGAAATTACTTTTCCATTGGTGAGAGGAAACGAGTCGCCATTTATCGACTGGGAGTCTCCCTCTCCGCCTCTGAGTGGTTACGCTCGGCGGAATTTCGCGATTTCAAACTGAAACCATGAGCGGAGCATCTCGCTGAAGTGCACGTCGATCGCAAACTTCGATCTAGAATCATGCTCTTGAACAAACAGCACACAGGAATGTAAATATGATAATATCCCTATTTTTACGATAAATTCCGTCTTTTCTTCAATTTACAATCTCAAGCTGTTTACCGTACGGAAAATCATTACGATCTCCAAGTAACTAGGTTGTTGTTCGATAATTAATTGTTGAAATTAGGGGTATCTTGTTTCAAATTTCAACAGATAAAGGAGAAAGATTCATAAAGTAGAGAAATTAATTTCGGGCTCGACAAATTCTAGCAATTGTTTCAATGCATTTTCCATTGCACCTACACATATTAGTGTGATTTACAGGTACTTTAATTTTCCCATCGTTATTATTATTTATTTTTTTAGTTTCAGTGGTAGAAATCTACTAAGTGTAGATTGAAGGAGTTAATATAGGATTTTATATTGTGTTTTAGTTACTTGTTAGTGTTTTCAGAACAGAAGGAAGCAAAAGAAAGACCAATATCTAGATAATTTAAGTCTTTTCTACTTTAATGCGTGATATACGAGGGGCATTCAATTAACAGTTGATCCGACCTACTTCTAGTAGAATTATAAGTAAGAAACTTGTTTGTGTATATGTTTGCAGTAGTAATACAAAATTACATCCATGTAACTCTAATAATTGTTATTTTATTCTGATGTAATATAAAGTGTGATCATGAACAAAATGCAAAACAGAATTGTGAGAAGGGGCGAAACTTCGACAGAAATTCATTAAGATAGGACAGACGTATATTGGCAGGACGGGCCAACCTATAGTTTTGTAAAACAGTATTACGAATGATTTTAAATGTGATTGTGCATCGGTGGAATCCGACGCCATTCCAGGACAACCACAGTCATCCAGAATTGTGCAGTTCAGTACATTAATGTTAGCTCTGCCAAGATAGTTATGCCACTATTCACGTGTAATCATCGTATTATCCTTCATGAGATTGACCGAGAACGTAACTGTGTGTAGTGTTTACAGAGTATGCTCATTCCTGACATATAGTCTAAATACGAAGAAAGCGTGTGCTAGGTTTATACCGTGCTTGAAAAAAAAAAAAAAAAGTTGGTGTTGTGTAACCAGGATCGAGAGGATTTTAACACAATTATTTTATTTATTTTATCTTCATTCTTGAACCCATCATTGGAATTCTTAAGCCAAAGTACATCGTAAAAAATGGAGGCGTCTTGATTTCGTACATCCCCTCAGAATGTAATCATGTGGTCCTCTGTTCGGAAGTTCATTTTAACAGCTCTTGTGGAACATCATCGAGTAATAGCAGAAAGTAATACGTATATATTTTGTGGTAATAGTGAATACTTTTTACAGGATCCTGTTATGCCACTTTGCTGAAGAAATTAAGAGGGATAAGGTCAAAATACATTATTGTGGTGTCTGAGCAAAGATGCATACATGCATCCTTTAGTACAGTTCCCCATTTCAAAACTCAATTATTTCTAGAAGACAAACAAACGCTAGTGGCTGTGAAATTCTTACACATGCACTGCATTTCCTAGATCTGATATCTTCGTATTTCTTCCTGTTTCTGTTTTTTTTTTTTTGGGGGACTTTATTTCTGCAACATTTAGGGCCGTATTTATGAATAACTCCCAAGCTGGGAGCCACCCACTTCTTGGGGGTGATTCATAAATATGGCCCTTAGTCACTCATAACTGAAGCCGCAAAATAAGGAATCGTACTGGAAGCACATCAGTGCATTCACCGCAGCGATTGTAAAATGTGTATATTTGGGGGAAGAATATCCAAAGAAAGATAAACAGTGCTCTTTTTCTTTATTTGCATTTCCATATCCACTGGAATTTGATCTACATAACAATCTTCATTGAACACCGTTTATTCTAGGTGGGTGGAGCTTTACAGTTATTGAAGGCATGGTACTACAATTCGGGTTTCAAAAGTCGCCATCATCCAGGGAACGCCAGTGGAGCTGAAATAAGAGTGACCTTGTTTCTTCCATTAATCTTTCCCCCTTACGTCCATTTGCTTTATAAAATTGCCCACCCCCTGATGTTTTTATATGTTTGTTCACTCTCTTACCTTTTTTATACACTAGAAGAAAAATGTAGTTGAATTTGTGAATTTATTTATGGCCTTTAAGCGTCTCAGGCTCAGGGCGAGATATAGCTGAACTGACTAAAAATCAACTTGAAAAATCTTTCCATGGTTAAAATGGTTAATTCGACTATAGCATATATGTGGAAATTCAAATTTGATCATTAGCGTGCACAGACGCGAACAGTGGAAGTTATTGCGCAATGAAGTACGTTTGAAGCAAAGGACTATTATTATTACGTTTCCGATTTAACTGTGTTGAGTCGATTGTGTTGAGATTGTCTACTGACTTTCAGTCTTTTTCTTTACAATGTTGTTTATTATTTAATATAATGACTACATCATTCTCATTCATTTGATACTTTATCACACTTCGTTGGACGCCAGCATCAATTTGTTCTAATAAATGTTGTGTTGCATCTTATTTCTGTGACACGAAAATACAAATCGTACTAATAATACTAGCAGCTGTGGTCCAAGGGTTCACATAATAACGTGACTTATGGTCTGATGTTTGTCCTAAAGTCCATCCGTGTTGTTGATTTGGGGGCCGACTTAAAGAGATCGTTCAGTGCCAGTCACTAGTAGAAAACATGTATGCGGACGTTGGAAAGCTGCTCTAAGAAAGGCTGTCTCCGAAAATTATATAGAAATTAAAGTTATAATGCAGCCTAATGTTCAAAGGTTTTATTGATATATGAAGCAGCCTCAACTGATGAAGATATCGTTTTTGGGTAGTTGTATTCCAATTTCTTTATGGTAGCAGCTGAAAATTGATTTCTGCAATTGGTGTTTTGCATCGTCCAAAATGAATGCCTACGGAAGTGTGCAACGGAAAATGTTAGTGTGGTTCAGCAGTGTGTGAGATGATTTATATTATAGATGTGGTGTGCAGTGGTTTCCCTTATTATTCTTAAATAAAAATAAATATATCATTTGTGGTTCTAAGCCCCTTTTTCTGTAGTGTGAATGTGAAAGTGATCCAGTGTACCTTCAGCATGTTTGTGGTTTGTGATTTTTGTGAAAGCATGTGTGAAGCGGTGGTCATGTCCGCCTAATTTGGTAGGCGCCGGGGTCGGTTTTCTACCAGGTAATGTATGCTTAATGTCTTAAAATTCCTCTTTCTCTCTTACAAACCCAAGTCTGTTTCATCTACATTTAGATAGCGAAATTTCAGCAAGTAAAATTTTGGTTCAAACACGTTGAATATTTTACCTTGCACTATAGTTGATGTTACCTTAGATAATGCACGTTATTTCTTTTATTCATCATTATGGTTTGCTCTTTTTCGGAAACTAGTATGTTTAAAATTGCACGAAATTTCTACAGCATGTCCGTTTTATCAAAAGTAAGATTTTAACGGTTCTCTAGGTTTTATTTCGGAAACCAGCAAAGTCAAAGCTTCTTCGTTGCGTTAGCAGCCGTAA
>JAGDQP010053324.1:401-13587 GCA_022664845.1 Lepisma saccharinum | reverse complement strand
TTTGAATAGATAAATCACAACATAATCATTACTAGTAATGACAACGAAATATATAAATACAACGTTAGTACAGTATAGTGTATTCTCTTTCTGATATACATGGAGAGATATGTTCAGCCATAGAAACGTTTCATAATATCCTGCAAATCAATTGAACATTGTAGCCGCCACTTCCAATTAATTGCGGGTTCCTAAGTTGGAAGCCTAAGACAGGAAGAATCCACCTCTAAACAATTGAAGTTTTCTTCTGTTCTACTTCAACTAAAACCATCTCATGATGGAGTAAGCTGTGCTATACATTCCAAGTGCTTCATAAGTTTCTTTAGTTTGCTAGTCTTCACATCTTATTAATGTACACAGTGAGTAACGCACTTTTCTATCATTGGCGCAACTTCCCTTAATGACCCTATTGCGAAAGTTATACACGAGAACTCGTGAGGATTATTGCAAGGATTATTTGTGTTGAGTATATTCTAATATTATGAAACCATGATTTTGATTTCTAGTAAAGGTATATATTGCTGTCGGCTGCGGTTACGACAACTTAATTTAAAAAAAACTAAATTAGGTTTAAACTATTTTCGTTAAGAATTAACAAATCGTTAACTAACTTTAATACTGTGTTTCGCTAACCTTCATTAAATATTTAACGAATATTTAGTTAACAAATTTGATAAAATTTTGACTCCTAAATTTGAGGTGCTTCTCTAGGCTTACAAGAATAGTAAACCATAGTGTTAAAATAATAAATGAAACCAGCAATACAATACACGAACTTTCTTACCATCTTTGATTTTAAAAAACTTCCAAATATGTTTTCTGTTAGTTACGAAATGTATTATCTATGTTAGGGTCACTACCAGCTTTGGAGTCTAGCCATAAACGGCCACATGTTTGACGCTAAGAAATGGAGTCAAACGATCTACATACGTACAAAAGCATTGAAAAAATAATTGAAGAGAAATATATTGTTTCTCACACGTGTGAATGCTATAAAAGTAAAAGCTAGTGTATCGAAGTCTATTAAAGTTATTATGTATCAGTAACCCAAGGTAATGATTTTGATTCCACAAATGGAACATAATGGATCAAGAACAAAGGGGGATACATCACAAATGCCACACTTTAGTAGAAAGACTTTTTCTAGTAACAATAAATAATAGTCAGGATTTATTGAATGATTTATTAGCCTGTGCGAATAACGGAGTACATACTTGCTATTACAGATTAAAATTGTGACCTTGACGAAGCCACTGTGGCTCAATATAAATGGATATCCAAAGTGCTTTTATGACAAAAATTCATCACTAGTACTATTAATTTTTTTTGGTATGGAGAAAATTGAATAATTACCCTTTTGATTTAATGTTTTATTAGAGAAGAATAATTAGTCATAGTCTATAAAAATTAAACAAGATTGCGATAATGTTGAGATAGGTTAACGTACAATATGAACATTAACAACATATACAACAATGGCGTTACTTATCGGGCGAGAGAGGGGCAATAGTCTCCACAAAGAAGGGAAAATGGTCGAGACGAATCAAGCAAACTATGATGTTTATAAAATGAGATCAATTCTGTAGAATATACTTGGAAGTAACTTTACCGGAAAAGTTACAGAACGTAAACATTATCTATGTAAAGGAATTCTTTCTGTGGTGAAAAAAAAAACAATATTATCACAGTATATTTTGCAGTACCAATTGCATGTTTTGATTTAAAATCTATGTTAAAGTTTCATGTGTGAAATTTTACAAATCTTAATGGATTCAATGGTTCTACTAAGATCATGAATTTGTAATAGACTCCATTCACTTTAGCTTATTATTGTTTTAATTATCGATTCAATTAGAGTCGTAATTTTACAAACTACAGAAGTTTGAACCTGTTATTTACGCTTTGAGAATACCTCGCTCCTTGCACATATTTATGTGATTGTCTGAAAATGTCTTGATTTCATTTACATCATTAGTCGATATTAAAACGAAGTTCAATGTCTAATAATTCGAATTTAAGTGCTTACTAATATAACTTTCAATCTGTACTAATACGAAGTTCAATCTTTATTAATACGAAGTTCATCTCTATTAAAGCCAATTCAATAGCAGAATTATTAACAGGATACTTCTGTTTAAACATTAATTAATTTACGTTTGTACACGAAACACACAGCTGCTGCCTCTATTTGTCACATGTCGTAGTCATGGCATTCCCATCTCAGCACTCTATCAGGGATAAGGAAGGAAAAATAAGGACCAAGGAATTGTCTAACTACCATACCGACATTTGTCTTGTGAATATTAAGAAAACATTTGAAGCACGCTTCAAGTACGGTATACTGTTGACTGCAGTAGAATCATGTGTTACATAAGGTTAACAGTAGAAGTTACTGAATATGACTGAGAAACTAAGTTACACACTTTAAAATAAATCTAATAATATGTGCTGAAACGCCTTGAAATTCATAAAAAAAATTGAAATCTTTATAAGTATAATGAAATGAAGGGTATCCATTACAGTTTACTAAAGCATTACAAGGGATGCAAATTTACAATTCAGCATAATTTTATTTGTTTCATACACCGCTATAAAATATGGGGACAAAGTCCACAATTTTAAAATGTCCATACCTTGGAAGAACATTTATTGAGATAGTTAGAAATTGATTAACACAAAATTAACTTTATTCTACATACGTGACAAACAATTTGGTTTTATTTGATGAGATTTTCCGGTCCATACTAGACTGCACTCCTCACTTTACTGTGAAGGCCTTACATTAGCACATGCTAATAATTCGCGAGAATTACAGACAATGTTCTCTTCATTCTCATAATCAGACCGTTCTTCAACTTTTCCTCCCAGTAGTATTCGTGCACTGTTTGTCTGTGTTAACGTTTTAATTGTTTTTTAATCGGGTTTTCAACTGTGGTACCTTCGAAAGATTGTCTTCTCTAGACAAAGTTGATACAAATATATATATATATATATATATATATATATATATATATATATATATACATATATAATCTTTGGTTAGATAAGATTGCATACTCTCACTTTAAAATTAGTCATTCAACTGTCTTGCTGTATCTGAAAGCTAATCCCAGCTGGCATAATATCCTAAATAATATGTAGATTATACTTGTACTTATGGATATACTTAAAATCATCTGAGATAACTATATATTTATTATGGAAATCAGAACCATGAATCTCAAAGAATATTATTAGTACTCAAATCAGATGGATTTCCCATTACATGAATACAATGTATTATAATACCCGATATATCTTAGCAGATCAATCATTCCATTTATGCTTATTACTTTTAAATCTTAATATCAGTTAAGCATTCATAATCATTCTATTGGTAGCTTTCAATTGCCTTGATTAGATGTCCATGTCACCATCATTTTCTATCCACTGCTGGATGAAGACCTCCCCCTTTTCTTTCCACATATCTCGGTCTGCTGCTATCCTCATCTATGTAGCTCCTGAAAAATGCTTGATTTCATCTACCCATCTTTTTCTTGGACTTGTAAAATTTCGTGTAGTTCGTTTAGAAGACTACACTTTATTTGGAAAAGCAAACTACCAATGTGTCTGAAGCGTCTGAAGATGTCCATGTATTATTACATATATTCAAGAATTCTACAGGTGTCATAGGACATTTAAGATTAACACGTCTTAAACAATATAAACAGTGGTCTGTCAACAAACTTTCAATGATAATAAACCGTACTTTTTCCAGGTATCACAAAATCATCAAAATTCATTTTCCACAAAAATTCTTCAATCATACTCTCTTCTTTTTTGTAAGGTGGTCTGCTTTTCCTTCTTCTTTTCTTTTTTTCTCTTCTTCTTCTTCAATCAAACAAATCTTGTGTATTTTATTATTTTCTACTGCCAACACAGTTTTGTTTAGCATATTATGAGATATTTCAGGTTTTGACTGTTAAGGTTCCTGCAATGAACCTGATAGTTCCTTATGTGATTGTTGTGGTTGCAGTACTAAACTTCTGTCATTAATGGCGTTCACAGGAATAGTGAACTTTATCTTTTCGATGACGTTCAGATATTCTTAAGAATGTTTTACCAGAGGTTGAGACCCCAGGTTCTTGGCCCGAAATATTCCACTAATATCTTTGAGTATCATGCATATCAATATTTAGTTTTTTTGTTATCATCATCATTCGTATTTCTTCTTAATTGATGAACATATATTCTTCTTAGTATGTTTTCGACTCCTATCAAAACCATTCTATTACCTATTTATTTAATAACCTTCGCCTTGATAAACTTAAGTGTGTTACTGATACTATTTTTCACCCATATTCATTCCCCTACCTGAGGTATTTTATTATGCGGTAATTCACCTTGTCTCCCATCCATTTTTGTAAATTCTTATTGGCTTGTATTTTAGTACAAGTCACGCGGGAAATTTCGTGTTTCATTTTTGTGTTTCTACGAATCTAATATTTTGTTATATTTGTTGTACAATATCATTTTTAATTAGGTTATTTCAAATTTTTGGAAATTCTTTTCAAAATGATATTTTCATCTTGTATACCCTTTTTGGCCAACCTATTGTTTTGCGGATGCCAGGGTGAACCATTATATTATTGTGAGTACACCATAAATGAAAGTGGTTACTGAAGAAAGGCGGACCATCATTACTTTCAATAGGTTCTGGAAAACCGAATGTATCACTTACATCGTCCAGCTGTTTAACCCTGGATGAGTATCGTCTAACTTTTTATAACAGTGTGAGTAACATGGGGTGCACTTGTTTCCCAAAGGAAGAAAAATGAAAAACATTAAAATTTATGAATTCTATTTTGCAAAATTTATGAATAACGTTAGTGAAATACATATTCAATGAAAAAATTAACATAACCCTTTTATTTTATTAGGACCAGTTCAAGAATACTCAACTCCAAGCCCAAGACTTTGAAATTGAGTAGTTTCTTCTTTATCGTATGCTTGAAATACTAATCTTGCCGAATAGTAATTTTATGGGCTTAACAGAGAGGACGGTTGCAAATATTACACGAAACTCTCGATTTCTGTCTTGCCTTGTAATTCCCTCTAATTTACACAAAATTTTGCAATCGAAAAATGAATTTAAAAATTAAAATCAATTTTAACTATAGTTCCACTATGAGTAACATAGAGATCAGAGTCACCTCATATTGACTCTGATATTAGTCACAGACAGCGATAGACACGCTCAACACCTGCTGGGAGAAAAAATAAAACTATTAATCTCAACTAACTGAGATATGCCAATCTAGAAATATTCGAAAACGATTTTTAATGGGGTGTACCTGCCATTGTGCTCTTGATAAGTCTTCATTCAATCTATCTGAAGTAACTCTCTATCCACAAGAATGCATGATATTTTCTTCTGACTGGAAAATGGCACTTTTGACAGATTTCCTTTTAACATTTGAGGATTCAGTTCAAACTTGACAGAGGAAAGTATTAGAATTGGACATTTATTTACTAATTAATTTGCACTCTTCAAAATATATACTGAAGTAATTTGTTCAGATCATCAACTTTGTTTTGTATTTATTGACAATCTCTTATTGTAGGCTACGTAATTACTCACATATGGCAAAAGCTGACGATATCCAGCTGTTCACAAAGGAAATTCGTCTGACATTAGTCCATCAATCTACTTACCAGCTTGCAATAGATCAAGTTTTTC
Source organism: Lepisma saccharinum (assembly GCA_022664845.1). Lineage (NCBI taxonomy): Eukaryota > Metazoa > Arthropoda > Insecta > Zygentoma > Lepismatidae > Lepisma > Lepisma saccharinum. The sequence goes on along the minus strand of JAGDQP010053324.1, from coordinate 7,868 downwards.
ACAATCATATATAAATTTGCCATATTTTGAAATCTGAAATGTAACTTTATCTTGTTGAGCTACGTATTTTCCAATAGATCATGCGGAGAGCACCTTACAAATTCACTATGTCTGAAGTTTTAAATTCTTTATAAAAAAAAAAAAAAAAAGATGAGACTATAATTCTCCAATAAATTATATATATTGCTTTCTGATACAAATACTACTGTTGTTCTTTTCAGGGTTTAGCGGCAAGTGCTGTGAGGTCTTTTCCTCTTCTCTGTCCTCCTCTTCTATCTTTTAACTCAGAAACAACTAGGGCTAGGAAGGCGGTTGAGAAGTCGTTGGAAAGGTCTCCCCGCAATTTTTTTCAAATTAACATTGATCATATAAATAGAACGCTTACTGCTGAAACCTAGCGGTAGTTCATATGCACGGTCCTCTAAACTAGACTCCGCCTCACATGTTTCAAGCTTTATGACACATACGTTTCTATCGCAGACTATTGAAAGAATTACCCCTTAACGGAAAGTAATACTATATTATTTTTCTCACTTCAGTTGGTGTGTATACATCCACAATAATGCGAAAATAGCAGAATCTTTATTGAGACAACAACCCCCCGCATGTTGTCTATTCCAAAGGATTCAATTATACTAGACAACATTCTGTTAATTTGTCTCTAACAGGATGAGTTTTCACAGTTCATTACTAATCGGGTACTGCACTTAAATTCTACATTTAACCTCAGAAACGCAGCAGTATTTAAGAGTATTCCTAAACTTACTTTAATTTTTCTCTCGTATGTAGAAGAATATTGTTTAATCACGTTGTCTTAATGTTTATTTTCACATTTTATATAATTTCAAGGCATTAAAGCATAGAAACACAACTATCAAAACCTTGGTAAAGTAAACAAAACTGAATTTGAAGCTGTGAAATAATATTTAGCTTCGAACATTGAAAAAATAATAATAATAATGGTAAATGTATATTTATTTCGTTTATGTGGCGTGGTGTCTTCTTTCTGCAGAAATCAGCAAACATTTTCGTCATTCCTGGTAGCTTTCCTACATGTTTAGGATGATTTGATAAGCCTTTCTTCGTCCGCATCACTTACAAGATATACTGTAAAACTTTGAGTGGGAGACTGCGTTAACTTTGCCTGTGGTGAAAACAACTACTCCAAGTCCTATTGCTGTTAAGAAAGGAATTTTTCACCCACGCTTTGAAAATGAGTTCTGGCTACAAAACTGAATTACACCAGATCGTAAAAAAAAGAGCTATAGTTACAAAAGGAAATTTCATCAAAGCAGATTTTTTTAAATTTTTTTTATAAATAATGTCAATTAAAAATAGAAATACTGTATGTAGTACATACTAGTGTGTATATTTTACAAACAGAAAAAGAGAAAATGCCAAAGATACGCAGCCCTTTATTTTTTAAAAGTTCAGAATTGCACAAACATATGTAGACTCCATTGTGTACAGCAGAGAGTGGAGGAATCTTATAAAACGTACAATGGTAAATACAGCGTACAGTATATATGTTTACTGTCAATTTCACGTTTTGTTCTTGAGCCGTGCCAAAATTTCGGTTACAGAAAAAGTAGTAAAAAAAATTAATTTTTGGACCAAACGTGGCCTTGTTTGAACAAAGTTCTACATAATGTATGGACAGGTATAAACTCGTGGTATCAGACTAGTTACAATTCTCTTCTTTCACGTCATGACGTGTTATTGCCTGCGTATAACTTGTCTCATAACATGAGTTTAAGCTTGTTCATATGTATGCAGAACTTGTGTTCGGAGGAGAGTACATTCGATTCAAATACTAGATAGATTTTTTCCCAAGTTTCATTTTCGGCCTATAATTTTGCAACACTAATTTTGTTAGATTACCAAGTTCTCTGAGAAAACATCCAGAGTGAATTCGGAAAATGTGTTTTAACGGCATTTTGCCACGCCTGTGTTTTCAAAAGATTCTTTATCAAAAACTTGTACTTTCTCTTCAGTTTGATTTTCCAGCGAAACGTTTTACCACATTTAAAGAAAGATGAAAAAACTGCAATTTCGTTTCTGGAAAATAAGGATGCGAAACACGGAGCTATTTTCTGACTTGTGGTCAAACAGAAATTCCCTTTCTTCAACTTAGTCACTTAGATTTGGAAATTATCTTCTTAGTTATTTGAACCCCTCAACTTCCTTCCTGTCTGTCCTTACAAGTTTTTCGTAAACCCTAGCTTTATGTAAAGAGAGAGGAGGCAGGAAATAGTTTTGAGAATCTACCAAGAGGAAGAAGACTCCAAATCAGCAAAGAGTTAATTCCCTTTCATCTAACAGTAATTCAATAATCCTCGGTTTAACCTTAAATAGGAACAGGAATAACGAGATCATGCATGTCCTCCTATACATTTTCTGTTTGTTGTACTGACAAATCGCAACGCCAAAATCAAACAGTGTTGAATAATTAAATTAAGATAACACAAAAATATATATGCTCTACTTACTCGATAAGATCACATAAAAATGATTTATCAACACTGAAGACTAATACATGTTTATGCTAGTAAATGTAACGAATAGGAAGCAGAATGTCTGCATGTAGCAGACATATTATTTAAATTATGTTTTCGCTAGCAGACATTCCAGATGTAGGGTCAGTGTGGTAATCGCGCCCTTTTTTTCTACCTTTCCCGATGTTCATATATACCCTAATAATTGAGGAGTGTAAATCCAAGTTCTCAGTGTGTTTGATAAAATGAATCAATGTCATTTTGAATCGCAACAAAACGCGTACCTCTGTTAGTACTAGTATCTTCACAATTGAACATAGTAAACACAGAAAGTTCTGCAAATTCTTCTTCCATTAGAGTTGATAGACACACTAAATCATGATGTGCAATTGAAGCAATACAATAAAATAATGAAACATGATCTCTCGCTTTCCAAATAAAAAAAATACAGTTTATCGGCTAAAGATGTGTATTCACATTACCTCTTCAGCACATAGCTTACTGAGTCTATGTTTCACTCGCTGATATGTGGAGCGCAAGCTACAGAATACTAATTCAAGTAAAAATGTAAGAAAACTAGCACTATGACACAATAATAACATCAAAAATATTTTGTGCGACTCTTCAAATGTTAACACAACTGCATGTTTTTTACTGTCTAATGTGGTTCCGTAAATGTACTTACGTAATATGTATTCAAACATTAATTCTTCAAGCCATTTCTTTCTTAATCCTGCTTCTAAAATTCTTAGAATTACCCAATTGAATTTTGAAAGTAATGGAGATCCTTTAGTTAGAAAAAATGAGAGATATTGCACAATACAAGGTTGTTCCACAATGTGAATCAATCCGGTAAGATTTCGATCCATGATAATGAGTTTTAAGTACACAGCTGGTTCATAAAATGTGATATCTCTCTCATGACCTATACGATCTAATATACCGAAAATATCTTTATCTGCTTCATATCTTCCAAGCATATTGTGCATTGCTTCATTAGTTGATTCATGTATCACATGTTCATGGTCTGGGAAGCTTCTGATCGCAAGATTAGACTTAGCAACATCTTCTAGTGAATCCATTTGAGGGTAATGCATAGGGAACCCTAAAACACGAGCTAAATGTCCCTGGTAAATTGAGGTTACAACAAGACTAAAATAGGTGAAAGTGATGAACACAATTCTCACACTCAATGTCCTTGGTTGATCAATGGATACTTGTAAAAAGTTTGAAAAGACGTAAAGAAATCTGTTGTGCCTCTTCAGAACAACTTCTCTTTTATCAACCACAAAAGTGAGAAACTGCATCAGCAATCCGGTCAGTACAACTGAAAACATTATTAAAATCCAAACGTCTGATTCGAACGCAAGAAGTAAACATTGCATAAATGGAATTCGTTGCGCTGTGGGCACTGCAAAATTTAATGGGAATATATCTACTGGTGTTGTGTAATCCATAGCCAGAGTATCTCGAAGGTATAGTGGTAAAGTATTTGCAAATATCTCACTCTCACCTCGGTAAATGACGTCAAGAAATGGAGCCCATGGCGTCTCGTTCTTAGAGATTAGCTCCCTTGTTACCGGTTTGAATAATAGCGTGAAGTTTATATAATTTGCCAGTAACAATAGGGTATTGGCATCTATTCCACCCTGTAGGGAGCAAACTGGATCAGGGCCCAATGTACCTTTTTTCGGATAAGAAAACATAAGATCAGGAAATTTTTCATATCCTCGTACATGGATGGGATATCTGTGAAGATTTTTCATTTTATCTGGAAACAAATTTTCGTTTCTGTTCACTGGTGTACAATCAGTCTGGACAAGAATATTATAAATGCTTCCATTGTCACCATTCTTATCCATAACAAATGGATTAAAACCGACTACTTGGACTGAGTGCCTAACTCCAGATTCTTGACCAATCATTGCAATAATTATTACATTTAATAGTCTCTGCTTCCAAACGTATTGAAATACCATTCTCACTTCTTCTATTGTGAAAATCTTGTTTGTAATAATTATGAAGAATTTTGCTTTAGAATTCGAAACTATTAATGGTCGAACTTTGTTGATATGGTTTCTATAGTTTTCTTCATTTTTTATTAACATTACAACTGTTCGCCATTTCTCATTAACATGCATACTCTCATATTTGTCGATTCTGATTTCATTGCTCAAATTTATTAAGTGTGTAGGAGCTTGAAGATCGTGCTGCAGGTACCAAAGAAAATTTTTCTGGAAACGTGATATTTGATCCGTTATAATTGCTATGTTATTCCCCATCATATAAGGATATACTACTCCTGTTACGCAATTCACAAGTGGTTCTAGATAGTCATCATTATGTAATGGGAAGGTAGAAGAAATTGATGTTACCATTATGGATACCAGAAGTAAGGAGACCAAAAGATGTGGCTTGTGAACATACATTTGGAGCTTACATGAGTAAATAACCTGCAAATATAAACATGAATTATGTTAGTAATTACAGAAGGAAGTTATAAGTAACATCAAAATATGATATATAGATTTACAGTATTGTTACATTCATTACACATTGGATCAAATATTGGCAACGATAGTTGCATCAAATATTTTAGACAAAATCTTCATTTGAGTCATCCAAATAACGTTCGCGAAATAATGCCTTAAATAAATACAATTTTAGGAAAACATTGTGACAAATGAAACGCTCAGTTAGAAGTGGAGGATACTAGAAGTACACTCAATTTGAGAAAATCAGAAAAAAACTATATAGCGTCACTGCGCTCGCTCCAAAACGGTCTTGACCATTCACCTCCTGGTTAGAAGGACTAAAAAAATAACGATACAAAATTTGTAGAGCTGCAACAAATTAGCTCTAAATTAATCTAAAGAAATATGTGCAGAAATAAATTCTATAAAAAGAAATTTTAAGTAAAGCAAGGCAACACTTTAGGGACATTGGTAACCAGAAAGCTAAATTTTATAATTCCTGTTTGCTCTTGAATATTGCACCACATGGAATCAGATTTGACGTCACGTAAACATGACATTCTCAGTTAAACGTAACAACTGTTTGAGGCCAGAATTTTGAAAATAACATGAGCAATTTAGAAAATAGCAAAATAGGAATTCTAGCATGAATTTCAATAAATAGTATTTAAACTTGAGTAAGAGAGAAGTGAGAAGTCAGTTAGAGTTAGACTCTCAACTCTGATAGAGGCACTGTTACTTTCCTTTATGTAAGGTGGGTGTCAAGAGTGCTTTATTCTTTAGTTGTAAACATAAAATTCATCATATTCCAAATCTTATTCTAAATCTTGTTAACCTTAGATTCACACTATATAGTATGTTGCGTATTCGAGTTGAATTGATTACATTATTCTTTCCCTAATTCTAACACGTAATTAAATACCAAAGCTCTACCAACATAAGAACACGTACAGTCACGGAAATTTGTACTGCGCTTGTCTAGCAACTATTTAGTCTATAGCCTAGAATTTAGTATATATTCAACTTATATTTATGGACTCGATACGAAACATTTACAGTAAGCCTATCGCATCTGTTGCTCAGATATGTTACGGCTTAATCATAACTGCCTGTCAGGCACATAAATATAATTAAAATAAAAAGATAAATGTTAGTTTTTATTCAACTAACGCAGTACACTCACTTCCGTGACTGTACATGATACAGCTACGCAAACATTTAGTTCGTAATGGCCCTCAGTCAGTTTTGACACTTGAACTCAACACAATCTAGACGAGTATGATTGAGGAGATGTTATGGATCACGCTTGTATATGACAAGCTATTTCGGAAGTAACTTATCACTTCTACGTTATTTATGTGATACTTCACTTCTACGTCCATTGCGCTTTAAAGATGGCGAAATTTCCTCACTTCACATATCAATTGAAAAACAATCCCTAGAATAAAACTTTACATAAAGATCTATTGAGATAATTTACTAGATCCAAACTGTCAAAGAGATCAAGCAACACATTTCTCAAAACATATATAGATGAATATATCAGTTTTAGAGCCGGTATAATACAATTCTAAAATGTATGTGACTAATAAAGCAACGCATCTCATATTTATTAAAAATACAATTCAATCGATTTCTACCTGGCCTCTGACTGACAGTGTGGTAAAAATTCATGATAATCTACATATAATTCTTATATACTTTATGATTTCAGCAACATCTTGCACTTCGTGTATATATCGAATCTCGTCGAATCTCGGAGACTGATCATATGTTTGTTCTAGCTGACTGTAAAATTCCTCTTTGATTTCGTTTTCCTTCTAGTCTGTTGGAGCATGGGCTGTGATAATTATTATGTTGTAAGGCTCTGCTTTAATTCTGATTTTACAGTTTTTTTTTTCATTTACTGGTTATTTTACTCTATTGTTTACGCGGTTACTTACAACAAATACAGTTCCAAATTCTTTCTTGTTACCAATGGTTCCACTATAATATATATTGTTTCATTCTGTCTCTGGTGTACTCCGGTACCTTTCCATCTCATTTCCTGAATAGCACATATACCTAACTTATATTTTCTGATTTCAGTTGTTAATTATTGCGTCTCTCCTTGCCTACACAAACTTCTAACATTCCAGGTGCCTAATACCAAATCATTGACCTTGTTTCGTCGCCGTGTCCTATTTCCGCAGTTCCGTATTATGCGAGGTTGCTCCGTCGGTTTCCTAACAGGTATTTTTTTTCTGGATTGGGTTGCCAGCCCAACCCCCTCTAGGAGGACCAGATCCCGTCTCCTTCTGTCACCCGGCTTTCCACAGGGTTTGACTACCCTACCTTCCACCGAGCTTAACAAGACTCACCAAGATCATATGACCAGAGGGCGGAGATCGGGATTGAGTGTGAGAGGCTAGAGGCATCATTCCCCCTTACAGAGGTCTGCCATCAGAAACATGCGTCACCCTGCTTTTGAGTCTCTTTCTCTCTCTCTCTCTCTCTCT
>JAGDQP010053323.1:0-13587 GCA_022664845.1 Lepisma saccharinum | reverse complement strand
CTCAAGAGCAGTATTGTAAACTAATTGATTCGTGTAGCTGCGGAGTTGCGTAAATAGTATTTTCAATTGCTTTGTATTTGATTATTTCCTTGCACAAAAGTTCAAAACAAGTAAAATTTTTGTCACGTACTGTATACTGTTAAAAATTTTGTTAACGTTGCTAGGAATTTTCACGGAGGTTTCTAAGAATTTTAGTATTTTGTGTTGTTTCACTGTAATGGAGGAAAACCCAGAGACTTTTCGCATGACTATCTGGTTATTATTCGTTTTCAGTTCTGCACCTGCGCAGAATGAGAAAATTATTTCTTATCGTAGCTGTGCATGCAGTGTTGATCAAGAGGTTGCTGCCGCCATTTTGTCAGTTCTTATTTTGGTAGAAATGGGAACATTTTGAGTGAATGGGAATTCCGAACCCAAATAACAATTACATAAATGATTAAAATGTGGCATAAGTCGTGGGATCAACTTTGTTGATATCTTCGAGATTCTAACGCCAACATGATTCTAACACACTATACTGTTTTCTTTTAACTGGAAATTTAGAGCTGTCAGTACGACGCTAGATTTTTCACTAAAGAACCTATGTTCAAATCTCCTTTATACTTCTTTCTTTTGCTCTCAACATTCATGATAACTGTGGGACGGAAGACTTATTAGCCAAATTACTGAAACTTCCCAGCTAGGTACAGTTGACTAGCTTTTCCCAGGAATGTTTCGGAAAAGCTTTTACATTGTACGTTCATTTATTTGTATAAATCTGGTAAAAAAATCGACTGAAACGTAATTTTTTATTTTTAAAGTAACAATAATTCAGTCAATTTAAATATAATTTAGAAATAGCAAAACTTAAATGATACGTATACCAATTTTGCAATTTATGGTATAACATGGATCCGTTCCCATTATATAATTATTTTTATGTGTCTCACTTATTGGTATTCTATATATCCTAACTAGAGCTACATATTACTTTAAAGTTGTAATGTTTTTCTCTCTATTCAGAACATTATTTCTAATCTAAACCCCAAATTACATGCAACTATGTTAATGTCATATTAATATTCTTGTTCTTGTACTGAGATCCGAAAGCCTGCATACCCACTTCAAATAAGTCAAGGGACGGCAACTTTTTAAAGTCTATCGTCTTTCGAGACGAGACCGAGACTAACGTGTCGAGACTCGAGACGAGACCAAGACAAGACTGTCCTAAAAAATTTGAGACGAGAACGAGACTGATGCCAGTCTCGTCTCGTCTCGATACCTTCCCTAGTCACAAGTACACGATAAAGATTTAATTAGAATATTTTGGCGTTAAGGGTCCTCCTTGCACCCGCCCCCACATTAGCATTCAAAATTTTTAGAACGTAATGCACTAGTATTTACAAATTACTTTGAAATCCAATGGGCAGCAATCTCGAGATTTTCATAGATGAGTAATGACACTTCAATTAAATAATGACGTCATAATATTTTATACGTATCACTTATCTATGGAGAATAGCATTAGAGCTCTGCCCATTGGATTTCATAGTAGCTTTTTGTAAGTACTAGCACTATGTTCTAAAATTTTGGATAGTGCTCTTCGATTTTGAAATATTTTGAAAAATGTTAAAAAAAAAAGTATGGGTGGGAGTGCCCCTGTCTTGAAAAAACAAAGCGTTTCTCGAACTCTGTTAATTATTTTTTCTCGTTTGCTCTTACTTGTAGTGGTACGCTTCGCAGGTGTAATTTTGTGTCCACCCTGTATGTGGAAGAACTCTTTGTGGCTACAACAGTTGTTACTACATCAGACAAATGTCAGAGTAAAAGCAAAGAAATTAAGAACCCTTGAAAGATTTATGTTTCTCACGCAAGTAATTTGTTGTTATGTCCAGAGCATTCCTCCTCGCGTTTCAATATTAAATAATTTACGTCTTTTATGTGAGGATATACCATTGCGTCATATGAGTTTTATGTGCTCAAAATAAGCCAGCGTCCGTATTTTATGGATATCCATTATGTCCTAAAATGGGATACAAACAAGCATATACGTAGTTCTGTTTACTAATGCAGAGACTGTAAATGACTGTGACAAAGTGGTGCATAAACAGGACAAAGATAGCCAGTTTTATAAACTGCTGATACGTATTCCTTTCCATCACGTTTTTGTTTTTCAACGAAATTGTCCATATGCACAGAAAAGAAATTAGTTACTTCGATGAGAATATGGTCTATTTCTCCATCTTTGCTGATTTAGTTCATCTCTGCATTTTCCCCTTGAAATATGTGTTTTGGCCATATCTTTTAGGGAAATGTTTGATTGCATCAAACTTGTAGTTACGTTATTAGTCAAAATGTATCAGTGATATTTTCAGATAAATCCTTGAAATTTAACTTATTTTTGTCACAACAACTGAATTTTGTGTTCTGTTTCATTAACTTGAAAAGTTTGAAATTTTATATTTGGGTCTGGGTCTGTCTCAACAACTAAAAAGCTTAAATTTTTACATTTGTATGTTTCAATAACTGGAAATTGTAAAGCTATATTTGAGAGGTTTCTGTAACTGAAAAACGTTATATTTGTGGGTTTGTTTCTAACTGAGATTGATTATGTTTATGACAAGTGAATACATAAATCCGACACAACGCGGAGGGTCAAGAAGACTGACTACCTTCATCTTAATTCGTTATCGTTGGAGCATTTACTTAATATGACGGCCAGACAATGGAAGAACAAAATCATTGTTGATGGTACATATGAAGTCTTTGTTGATTCTGCCGTACAAATATTATTAGAAGTAACTGTAGTAACAACTCCAGATTAAACTCTTAATTTCTCAAACGCGATTTGGAATTGATATCAAACTAATATGACGTTATACGAGGTACAGTCTTTTAAGTTCCGAGAAAGTAGTTACAGTTCAAACCAATGCCTGGTAACAGGGGAATCTGCTACACGCAACCTTGGAAGTACCTCTTTTCTGCTGTTACACAGTTCTACCAACGATAGTACCATCGTTGGAAGTACTCCTTGAGGACATTTTTGGTAACCACTTGAAGCGCTGCTGCCCTAGCACACTCAAGCTTTATCACACCCGTAAGTTTCCAGCCCTTCAGCAGATTCTTCGTGGTGAGAAGAAGTATTAGTCGACTGGTACCAAATCAGGAGAACATGGCAACGGTTGCAATACAGTGACATTAATTTACAGATAGATCGTCACCAGCATGGATCAAGGCGCGGGAACATTATCGTGATGCATAATCCAGGTATTTCCTCTCCACAATGCAGGGTGTTACCAACGGTCAAAAATGTACCTGCACATGCATGGTTTTACAGATAGCGTCCATGTGGAATGAATTCGTCATGGGCTGTTTCGTGAGGGAATTTGGTGAATTTCAATGTGCTTTCGGCGCACGATCCTGACGAATGATTTCGCGCACACGAATAATGGTGACCTCGCTGGGAGACGTTACAGGTCTACACACACGCTCATCGTCCTCCAGAGATTCTCGTCCCGCTTTGAGTCGTCGATACCAGTCTTGTTAGATGAGTGTTTGTGACATGAATTTCGCGTCATCTGAACTATTTCTGTTGCTGTCTTGCCCAATTTAACAGATAACGTAATGTTATCACGTTGTTCCAACCGTGACATGTTGATGGCGAAGATGTTTTTGACGTTGTATATTTTGAAACTGTGAAAAGATGTCTGTCATTATCGGTGTTGTATTCTTTCTTACTGCCTCATTCCTCATCCTCACGAATAGCCACGCAGCGCGGGCCTGGCTCCATGCTGTTCCATCCAACATGATCACCCCCTCCCTCAGGTTGTTCTATCAGTAGTACATATGCGACATGCATATACATTCACACATATTTGCTCAGAACTGATTGACTGTACTTCGTCGAAATGACTGTTTCTTTTTTCCATAAAAATACTTTTCTTTATTATACGAATTGTGGCCAAATTTCTGTACTGAATCTTTATTTTTAAATGCAGTGAAATCCTAAATTATTATTAGGATTACGACTTGTATGTAAAGTAATTATATCGACACTTTCTTATATGTTTTCAGGTGAAGCTTCGGGTCTTCACGGCACTATCAACTGGGATATTTTGGTAAGTGCCCTTAAACTTAGGTATAGTCGTGCTTCCATCATGTAGTATTTAAGCGTGTCAAATGGAAAGTATTTCATTAAATGTGGATAGGTTGGTTTTTCGTATAAAGTATTTTCCAGAGTTATTGTAAAAAATAACACTGTTGTAAGCACTATCACTAAATTTGTTCATGTAAACTCTGTATTTGTTCATGATGCAATCGATATGGACGGCTGTGAAGAAATGTTGTACATATTTCGTCGCTCAGTAGGCATATTGTTTCGACCATTTTAGTAACTATGGTTTTTGCCCATCTTGATATTAATATCCAGGTTCCTATCCGCGATTTGAACCCAAAACCACTTGGAGAGCCGGACACATCAGGTTGCTCGGCCATCGGACTGGCTTTACGAACTCTACCAAATGCGATTTACGATTTCGGCATCTTTATACAGGCGAGATTTCTTATTTATTTCTATTCTTGTTGGTTATCGGAAGGTAGGTATTTATTTTAGAATACAGATTATGGTTTGTGTGTGTGTGTGTCTGAAAATGTAACTACTCTCTTTAAAAAAAAAAGGGACTAATTTCCCTTACGTCAGTACGTCTATTGACTGATGATTTTATCTGATCTTTATCTTCTAATTTATGTACTCAAGCAAACTATCAAAACACAGAACTTTGCTAAAAATAAAGGATTTCAAGTGTACTAGTTTTTTATTGTACTATAAAAATGAAAATGAAATAAGGGCTTGGCAGCCCTAAGCCCAGCTATGAAAAGCAAGGGAGTCATTAATCGTAATTGAGCTGTCCTGAATTCCATGACTCATTTCCTTTAAACTCTTCTATTCTGGCCCATACAATTCATTTTATCTTATCATTTCCTTTCAATCCAGTTCCCACATCTTCGTACAACCGAATACGAAGCTTGTTGTGTTACCTTTTGCTTCCTTAAATTTACGCATGTCCTAGAATAGTAAACTGTTCCGTGCAGCAGTAAAGGCTGGCGGGTTGCGGAACTGTTAGGCGGTGGGCAAAAATTATCTACCTTTTTAAAGGGTGCAGCCGTTTTGGGTCTTGAAATTCATTTTTTTTTTTAAACTTCAGAATCGAACTCAGGCTTCTCCAAAAAAAACCATCACGAAATTGCTTTGGTATAAACTCGCAGTGCGCGTTTGTCACCAGCAAACTTGTATCATCCGTCATGGTACTACACAAATATATGCAGAAAGCTTCAGTAAGGTCGTTCCAGTTCACTCTCGCCACCTGGAGAACGTGATTATAGACATTGCTTTGTCTATAATCAGTGTCATTATTTAAAATACTTGAGACATGACATCAGGGCGGCCTAGAGGTTAGCGCTTTCACTTTGTCTGTGTGGTCATGGGTTCAGTTCCCGCTGAACGTAGAGGTTCGGAGTTCACATTACCAAAAACTGTAGGTAGAGTTCTTAGAAGCTCACCAACTCGTTTAGGTCGTTCATAACATTCCACTCGTGCACTTGACAAAATGATTGCGATCAAACTAAATCTGAAACAGAGCAATTGATTAATAATTTATAATATGTCGTGGCTAATGTGTTCGGAGGGATACATACGGATTACTGAATTCGTCGAACCTAATATGCTGCACATTAGAGGTGTATAGTTAGAACGAAGTAATGGTAAGTGTAAGTAGGACAAAACTGTTTGATCAGCAGTAAAACTAGCCTGATTTTAAAATTTTAAAAATATAGCACATGAGCATCATAATAATAATAATAAAAAAGATCCAAATAGTTGTGAAGAATGGAATAAACTTAATAGTATTTCGTTTTGGACTAAGTTCTACCGCAATTTTTTATTTCAGTAAATTTCACACGTTGGTTATGTAAATTGGCGTACATAGAAGCTAGGCACAAGGAGTAGGAATTGAAAATCTTGTGTTTTGCTCTCGTTTGATTACATGAATTGGTTGTTAAAATTCAAATTAAATATGTAAGAGATTTGTGCTTCGGATACATGAAACATGTTCTCAAAGCCATCCGTTGTGAGTAAAACGTGAAAAGAGATCCCTGTTAAATGAAAAATCTCATCGATAAGGTAAATACGCATTGGGAACTATTGTCAGACCATTCTCTAGCTAGAACAAAAGCAGCTTATGTATTTAACCGAGCCTGTGGTAATAAGAACTCAATATTGATCTATCGGAATCTCTCTCCCTCTCTCTCTCTCTCTTTTCCCGTTGTAATTTTAGAGACTTTAAATACGTGGTTTCTGTAATACTCTCCATCTCACTTCTCCCTCTTTTCTATAAACCTCAACCTGGAGTATCGGCTTGAGAAACTTGTAACGAGTTCAATACGTTCCATCACACCACACACCCAACCTTTTTTGCTCAACTTTTCCTCCATTTTTCAATTTTTGTTTTTCGTAATCAATATCGGTTTCTTTACTTACTGGTGACTTGGTGAGAATGCCATCCGCACCTGATGCTTATAGTTTTATCCAAGGTGGTCTATGAATTTTATAAACTTAGTCTAATAATAATTCTAAAAAGTCTCTGAAGCTGAGTTTTAAACGCTATTTGCGCACCTTGGATTTAGCATAACTTTACGATTGTAGCAGTTGTTGGTAGCAGTACATTGCGGCCCAAGGGCAATACTTTAAAAATAAATGTGCATACCAGAGACGTGATACAACATACCCACACAGCACAAGTACGTCCAATGGACATCCTTTGGATGCAACCATACCATCCATTTTGTGTCAATATGACGTCCAATGGAGGAGTGAGGGACGTCTTCCGGACATCCAAAGTAGACACAATGCTTACGTCCAGTGGATGTCCATTTGATGTTCGATTATCGAAGAGTTCGGACTTTCCAGTAACATGACGACCTGAGACAAAGATATCTGAAAGCTCTAAATTAATAAACACCATTCCATGTTGAGGGATACTAAAAAAAACTCCAAGCGACATGCGAACACCGATCTTTTAGTTAGAAATCCAGCGTCTTACCGACTCGGCCAAACTGCCACTGATGAGTAAAGGCGAATACAATGCATTATAGAGGGCCAGAAACAGCGTTGTACGAACAATGAAGACTTAAACCAAGTTACTCCGACTACTCATGCGTACTACCCTACGTTTTAATCAAGTTGTTAATATGAATTTCATAGCAAGTCAGTACATTTCATGCAAAACACTGGCTTCATTTGTTTATGGGCACACGCGTTTAATTCCCATGTGAAGCGACGTAGCATCAAGTGGCACTCCATGCTTTGTGGACACGCTCACCTAATTACAATGTGGAGCCCCTATCGAATCAAGTGGAATAACATGGGACAGTATTGATCGACACTAACGATGTGGGGGGGGGGGGGGCATGCGTTGTGGTACTTGGGATATGTCATCCTCCATTTTCTATATACCTTCCAATTACTCTGATATGTACAAAATTTAACTCTGTAGTTTGGGAAGTCCAGTTTCGGACCTGTTTTCGGCGTCCATTTGATGTCCCTACTTGGATTTCTCAGGGATATCCATTTTCTGACTGCTTTTGGCTTCCATTGGATGTCCCAATCTGGCTCTGTTTGGGATATCCAATTTTCGATGCCTATTGCATGTTCTTTGAATGTCTATTGTTGGATTGGACGTTCAGGTACCATTTTTGGACGTCCTGTGTTGTGTTTGTATGTGCATAAAAACAACACCCAATCTTGGAACTTTTTGACTTTAGTGGTATTTGAAAACCATTTGTAGTGTTCTGTCGGAAATGGCAAGTCCTTCAACTCAGCTTTAGTTTTCCCCGTTCCTGCTGATCTTGCTCTCTGTTTGTGTTAGTATGCCGTTTGTCTTCCTCTTCGTGTTTTCCCTTCAATTATGCATTCAATTGGATCTTGTGTATGTAATACAGGGTGTGGCATGAAAACGGGCATGAATGGAACAAAACTGATACTGTGTTTTATTATTAAAAATCTTTAAGCACATTGGCATTCGTAAAATATGCACAGTGACGTTCAGGTTTTGAAAACGACGCCCTGCAGGTGACCACGGAGTCATTGTTGACATTCGGACACTCTGTGTTGAAAATCGACCATGCCACGTTTCAACATCTGAATAGGAATGTTTCTGCTTTCAATACAGATGTTGTTTTTAAGCTTCGTAATGATATGTGGACGTCTTGCATACACCTTTAAGGAACCTCCAAAAGTAGTAATCACAAACTTTCAATCTGGTAACGTGGCAGGACATTCCTTGAAGTGGTGCGGTTTCTGAAAAGTCGGCCCAGTGAGATAGATATTGCTAGACTGAGTAGCGCCATCTTGCTGGAACCAAAATGGCTTATTTGAAGGGAAGTGTACAAGTTCAGGTGCGAGGAAAGTGTTAATTATGTCAGCATGCTGTTGAGATGTGACCGTGGCTGCTCATCTGTGCTCATCCTCGAGAAAGAAAGGGCCGATTATTCCCAATGATGAGTTCGCACACCACACTGTGACTCTGTTTAACGGACGTTGATTCAGCTATAAAAAACTGAAAACATATTCGCATTGAAATCAGAAACATTCCTATTCATATATTGGAACGTGGCATGGACAATTTCAATCGCAGATATTGTTCGAGTGTCGACATTGAATTTGTGCTTATCTGCAGGGCGTTATTTTGAAAACATAAACATGACTGTGTATAGTTTACACATGAAAATGCCTAAGAGTGCGCTGATGTGTTTCTAATTTTAAAAAATAAATAAAAAAAAAACGCGGTATCCGTTTCGCTGCATTTGTAAAAGTCAGTTTTTATGCCACACCCTGTATTTGCGAAACCAATATCCTAACCAGTTGTATTTTCTCTTCATTGTTTCCGATATTGTTTATCTTGTACCTACACACTTTTAAACATTTCATCATTGTCTTTTGTGTCTAGTTGATTTTTTCAATTTTCTATAATCCGCATTTCGACCGCTTCCAATTTGCTTTCTTTACTCTTTCCTAGAGGGAAGAATTTTCTTTCTCCACTCACATATAATCGACTTAAAACAGAGAAAGATCGAACAACTCTGATATCAAGTGTTAGTATGTTTTTCTGTCTGTAAATCAGTGCCGTCGTGTATTGTTTGCTAAATTTGGCCAATTTTCGTTTCATAATCATGCATCGTTTCTTATTTCTCGGAGTGGTGTTCGTAACCGTTTTCCGACGACCTGAGTTCCACGTATTAATGTTGTTACTGCTAATTTTTAATGAATGTTTCTCTGTTAGAAGTGTAAACTAAATCAACATGCGAGAATAATTAAATATTCAGCGTTGCTTGGATACTACAGAAATTTCCGTCGCGTTTGCGTGAATTCAAGATTGTGTTACCAGAATGTCGAATTGTATACGGTTCCAGTTTGTCTGTCTGTGTCTGTTTGCTTTTATTTTACACTCACATACACACAACCTCGTACACCTCTCTTTTCCTTTCAAAGGAAAGTGAAAAACAAGTGAGAAATGTTTTTCTTCGTAAACCGATAAATTGTATCAAAGTTAGTTTTATAGAGAGACCGTTATTTCATGTAAAAAAGAAAAAGAGAAGAAAAATAGCACGAATCATTAAAAAATGAAATTATACTGTTTCAGAACGGGCATTAATTTCATCATGTGAGTAGAATTTCAGGATTTTTGTGGTTCTTGCTGTGAAATAAAAGAAAAACGAATGCATTGAAATCTTTTTCTTTCTCTCTTTCTCTCTCTCTCTCTCTCTCTCTCTCATGTATTTCATTTCTGTTAGAAAAAATTCCATCCAGTTCAAGCAGTAAGGTTCATTAATATGTATTGTTATTGTAACAGTAGTATTTTAAATCGTAATACTGTGCTATTGTAATCCATAACTTCGCACCGTTATTTCCATTTTAAGTTGTAGGCACAACGTGTTCTCTAAGCGATGTAATACACAACAATAGACTGCTCTTTTGCCGTGGCATAGGCCTGTTAGATGTGGCAGAGCATTTAATCTGTCTGGCATTGGCAGACCTTTAATTTTTTTTTAAAGGGAATATAGTTCCAGTGGGTTGCATTTGTCGATACCATCAATAGAAGAGAGGCCACGTCAGATCACACCTATCCACCACCTTTGTGGAGAAGCCATCTTCAACGCAATCTCACGGCAATACTCGGGTGCTTGAATTTAACAGCCCATTGTTCCCTATGGGCTCCCTGACGCTGGATTTCACGTACGAACGTCTTCAAATTGTACCCCTTACAACCCAAGACTTGAACAGTGCTTTAGTTCTTGAGTCTTGGTGGTTGATCCGTTGATGATCAGCTGTATAGATTTCAGCCACAGTTTTTTTTTTAATAATAAAAATACCTGGCACTAATTAACAATAAAAATGCTCTAAGTTTAGAAAGCACCAAGCCATTTTTCCCGAGCTGTCCACTAAAACGAGACGTCCTCAAACTATTTAAATTAATACACGTAGCGTATGTATAAGTCTACGGACTGAGATAAACAAATTGTAGATTATAGTATACAACAGTTTCTTTCATGAAACAGCATATCAAGCAAGTGGAATGTGTATAAAGTAAAGAAAGCATTTTCAGTTTTAAGCTTTCCCTCAAGTACTGGATGATTTTTAACCTTCGAGGACACATTCATATTTCGATATGGGATATAAATAATTTGTTTCTATTGCAAAAGAAAAAGCATGAATATTGTGCCCTTATTTCTTCTAAGTCCTTGTCTGTTATTGAACTCAAGGGTCCGTGGACAGTTCGTGATATTGGCTATCATTGTTTGGGCTCCAGGATCAAAGCTTTACTTAACACACTGCAATATTTTTCAGTATTTACAAATTGTGAATAGACTATATTACGATTTTATAAAGTGGACAAGATAGTAGTTATGCTGTGATATCAAGTAATAAATGTAAATAACTTAATTTTACTGCCCAGTGTGTGACATAATTTGCGGTTAGTCGGATGTTCAAATGTCAATTCGTTATAACGTGAATTAGTTCAGATTATAAAGTTACAGTACTACAGTGTCCAGAATTACAATCGTGTTTAGTGTTTCTAGAATTTTCAAAATAATGTCAAGTTTTCGATGGTAGTGGAAACCATTATTTAGACCTCATCCACTTCAATCACCATTAGCCCCACCTCAATCCAGACAATTGTAATCGATATGTGAATACATCCATACACCTCTAGTGGCAATATTTTCAGTTCACAAATAAAAAAAATAAAAACATGTTGACAGCCCTACGTATGCCTTCTTCTTTCGTCATGTCACTCAATTTTCCTCTCACAATGTGCATGTATGTGTTATATGTGTGAGAGTTGAGTGCGTGTGGTTCCAGCCAGCTCTTTTAAAAGTCGAGAGTTTCCCCATGAATTCCCGAGATAGTTTGATGGCACTGCGACAAACGAGAAATTCTCGTCTGATGGCGCCACTTCAGCCCTGAATTCCATATTCCACATTCCCGTGTGACTCGAGCGGGTGCAGCAAGCGATACACATGATTGCATGATGGAACAGCGAACACTCGTTGCCTTTAATGTCTCTTGATTGAAAATCAAATGGCCACCTTTATTGAACGAAATGGAAGACTTGTCTCAAGCTGCCCGTTCAGCAATAAAATGGCATATAAAGACTGTTTTAAACTGCACTAATTGACGCTTCTTTGGCTATTATAGTGTCAGTTTAAGGTTGCCAATTCTCATTGTCTTTCTCAGCATGCTTGGCAAAAGTTTACATATCAAACACTGAACTAGGAAGTCTATGACAACACACGTTTTGTTGCTGTAAGTGACTAGATGTATTTTACAGTGAATCTTAGATTACACACATTTGTTGTATAATATCTTTGTTACTATGTTAAGTTTAATTACTGTTTTATAATGAAATATAAGATCTGAAGGCAGTTATATAAAAAAATGTTCTGTCACGTGTAAACTGTAAACCATCCAAACCTATTCAATCTTCTCAAAACGTGGTCCGCGAGTACTCAGTATATTATCTACAAGATGCCTCAGATAAAATTTAATGCGTGAGTTGTCAGCCTGTAACTTTTGTGCTCTGACACAGGGGTCAAGTTCAGTTGTGAAACTTGCACGCTTTTTGTCACATATCTTTCTTTTGTATTTTTTAACTTGCAACGACACAAACGTTATTAACAGTGTTTGTTGTTGTATTCTAATTGACTGCACACAATTGTGTTAGAGGACTCCACTAAAATATTTTTGCATAATTAGTTTACATAATATGTCATAATCAGAGATTTTCCTTGTTTGAAGAGATATGAAGCTTTTTATTATTATAGTGGGTGACTGGTGCAACTGTTGTACATAATTTCAGTAAAATTTTAACAATATTGTGTTAGTGTAACCTCAAGGCAAGAGGTTGAGAAGCAGACGTATAAGTTCCTCCTCTTAGGATGCCTCAAATTGTGTGGGAAATGAAGGTGGATGTACGATTTTTTTATTTTTTTTTTTGTGTGTGTGTGTGTGTGTTAGTACTGTACTTGATTTTATTTGATGAGGAGTGGTGGACGCGCGTGGAGTCTGGAGGAGTTGGAGGAGTTCACGTTAAATTATCATTAGCCTAAAGAGGTCCGCGATTTGGAAATGTGTAGGAACCATTGATTTAATTAAAGATTCTGGGTTGAAATAGAGGCGTAGTTGAAGAGACAAGAATAAGAAGAGTTCACCTGACGGATGATACAGAGGTCTTTACTCAATTAGAAAGACAGACGGAAAACTGGAGAAAACGAAAATGCTAGGAGTAGTAAGAATCTGCCATGTATGGGTAGCACCCTATTGATTCTGATGACACGATAAGAGTATTTTCCTTCATTGTGATCATGCTTTGAGGGTTAGATTCCTTCTGGTCTTTTGATGAAAACCTTTGTGTTATTGCACGTCATTATTTCACGGTCAACTATGGCTCAGTGTGTTTCAATATACAAGTAACAACACCCCTTTTAGTACTTCTATTCTAGTACGCTTCCTCGCTCTCCATTGTTGTTTTCTTTCCATCATTAATGTTCCGGCAGGAAAATATCTTTTACCGACATCTCTGTCTTTGAAGTGAGCTACAAAGCAACCAGCAATACCCGTAGGAGAGATGACAGGCCAAGACAAAGGTAATCAGGATGTCAGAGAACATGATCATTCCTTGTCACAAAAGGCAAATGGAAATGACAAGGCTCGAGGGAGAGCTTAGTTTGAACATTAATTTACAACATTTCTCTGTTTGTGTTAGTGTAACATCAAGGCAAGAGGTTGAAAGGCGGACATATAAGAATGTCTCCTCTTGGGATGCTTGAGGTAGTGGGAGAGATGAAGTGGGATGTATTGAAACTAATAATTCGAAGCTAGCCTCTCAACTTTGTACCGAATCTGAAGCAATCACGGAAAGAAATTCTTATGCTGTGTATACTGAAATATTGAAAAGATAAATTACCAGTATCTAGTTCGTTGTTCTTCTGAATTTACAAGTATTCTACGTGCAATTGAAAAGGAAGTTGTCTTAGTTTCAACAGTTAGACCCC
>JAGDQP010053322.1:0-10779 GCA_022664845.1 Lepisma saccharinum | reverse complement strand
TATTTACTCTTATATTCTTATTTAATACATTAAAGAAAGATGTAGGAGCGAATCTTATTTATTTTTAATTTTGATGCTTATTAATATGTTTGTGTACTAGTAATGTAAATTTTTCCTTTTCTCTCTTACGCCTTTGATACTCGTTATTATGTCCTGTATTGAAAGGGTGGGAAGCTGATAAATATTTGAAAGAGAAAGAATATAAATTTCATAGTAATAAACGTAATGTGTCAAATGTCTGCACCCCTCGTTTTTGTTCACATAATGATGTAAGTAAGAAAACAGCCTCAGAGGAGGAAGAGATTACAAATTAGAAAATATACAATGAAGTTACGAGGATTAAATGAATCATCATAAGGCTATTAGAAGTGTGTACGAATAATATAAAACACTTTTAACTACAATTAGTGCATAGTTTTTTAATTTAAAGGAATAACAGGAAAACCTAACAAGTGTCAACTTTATAATAATAATAATGATCTCAAGACACGGTTCACAGAAATGGAAGAATTTTCAAATAAAATCATATAAATAGTAAATAACATAAACAGGAAATATAGCATAAAATCATACTAGTATAAGTTCCAAAAACATCGTATATAGAGAAGGAAATAGAACATCTCTATGAAGATATATATAAAATGTGAAATAGTAGCAAATTATATTACAAAATTGTACTACTCTGAAGAATAAGTAAGGAATGAAAATATTACTTAAAATAATGTACAGCTCCTAGAGGTATTAAGAGAAAAAGTGGATAAAGTACTTTCAAGGATTAAGAACGAAAAATGGTAATGAGAAGATAGACTCACAATGGAAATAGTTAAATGAGAAAGGAATATGTCAAATATTTTAATGTGTTTTAAAAAAAGAAAAAAATACCTTTAACTCGGAATAATGCTGTTATAATTTTCTTATTCAGAAAAGGAAGTAAATAACGCATTGAAAACTAGCTCAACTAGCTTATTCTCAGTTTATACAAAATGTTTATTAAATTAGTTTTGAATAAAGTTGAAGGAGACTTAAATTTTAAATAGGGAAGGGAATAAGTCGAATTCAACCGTGGATTTAACTCAATGGAACACATACAAGTATTGGATGAAGTTATGAAAAAAACTAATAAATACGACCTTGCACTATCTCTAGAATCCATAGGTTTCAAAAAAAGCTTTTGATTCCGGCTCCTTCTTTACACTAATTAAATCACGTGAATTGTATGGTATCGAAAGGGTAATATCAAGCTATTGGGAAACATTTATTCGACTATTACATCTGTTATAATATTACATCAAGAAAGGGAATTAACATGCGTGTGGTAACTTTTGCACCGTTTGATAGCGTTAACGAAGAGCGGCAACAGTAACGCGTGCACCGTTTGGTAATATTAACGCGATGCGACAACGTTAACGCGCATGCGGTTTGGTAACGCGATTCGGCATAGGCAACGTTTTTACGGTAACGTGTGCACCGTTTGATAGCGTTAACGCGATGCGCCAATGTTAACGCGTATGCGGTTTTTTAACTCGATTCGGCATCAACAAGGTATGCGCTGTCGGGCAACGCGTGTGCGGTCGGGGCAACAACAGCAGTAACAGTACTGGTAACATACCTTTGTTTTAAAAAATAATATATTAATAAAAATTCATTAAAGTTCAAAATTTAACTTACATAGAGTAGTAAGCTATGAAGTACACTACATAAACATCAGAAATGTGAAAAAATCTTTCCTATCTTTAAAACATCTACTGTTAAGTTAAATAAAACTATCAAAATATTAATATTCAAAAAATTAAAGAATTGCTTTATTGCGCTACTATCTCTACAAAAAAAACCGTACATCACTGTTTAAAAAGGGCTATTTAAACAAGGCCTTACCTACATTCACGCAGGCGAACAGCTCAAATTATAACTAACACTAACAAAACATTATTTTAAAATTTTTAACTTAATATAAAATGAGTAGATAAAATTAAGCGTTTTTCAAGAGCTACATGTTGAGGATAGCGGTAGACGAAGACATGTACAAAGATAAAGGGGAGGCCTTCATCCAGCAGTGGATAGAAAATGGTAGAATATAATGCTTGATTATGATATAAATCTTTAGGTGTGTCAATTTAAGTAGGTATTAGTAATTTCAGTAACGTTTACATTAGCGTGTAAGGAAGGCTCATGTTAACAAAGCATTACCCTCTCCCGCGCAGGAAAAGGGCTCAAACTATAAGTAACATTATCAAGCATTAAATTTTTATAGCTTAGTGTAAGATGGATAGATAAAAATAAACGCTTTTAGGATGTATATGGATGAGGATAGCGGCAGTCTGAAACATGTATAAAGAAAAGGGAGAGGCCTTCATCCAACAGTAGAGAGAAAACAAATTAATAAAGAAGAGGGTTCTCAGCAGTTCAATTATACATTCCAGGTTTACACTGAAGCCTCAGGTTTCATTTTAAATTCTGACAAATCAACAGGTCATTTCTCCAGGGTCTGAAAACCCAGGTCTGATACACCTCTAAATTTTTTTGTGGTGCAAACAAGAGGGAAAATACTTAGGAGCCTTTTTAGGCAATAAAGCTGAATGGGAAACTCAGAACTAGGTCTAACTTCTTTCAGAAAGAAACCAAATTTTATTGAGATGAACTCGTTTTTCCCTTTCTTATCTTCTCATGGCTGCGCCTTGTTTGCCAAGCAATTTGTAGGTTCTCAACTAAATCACCGTTTGATTGTGCACTCACCCCCTTCTTACCTTAAATTGTACAGTTGTAGATCGTCTACAACCATTTGTTTCAAATGGCCATCATTGACACACAAAATTCTTACGTTTTTATTCCAAGTGATAGTTTAGGATTACCGATTCGGTTACATACTCTTCGTTTGCAGTTTATAGAGTCATATCTACAGCTATACGATATTTTTGAGATTTTGTTCTTTTACAAACGTTTTCAATTACAGGGTTTCTCTTCTTTATGTTTGATATAATTTCTCCTCGCAAATTATTTACAAATATCTTTATAATAGTTCTGTACATAGCTGATTGTTTCTAAAAATCAGGTTCAATATCAGCAGTTGTCCATGGATTATCTATTATGCCTTTTTATATTATACACAGCTGCATTGCTGCTTGATAGTAAATTTCTTTCTCCTGATTTTCTGCGTCGTATTAATTTGTACATTTTAGAACAGTTTATGCATACAAATAGAACATGGAACACAGTGTCTAATTTTGAACTTATAGTTCAGCTGGCAGACATCATAATACATTTTAATTTCTTTTTGACAAAACTTAAACAAAAATGGATCAATACTGACTTGATATTTATTTCTCGCAAACAAACAGCCTTGTGCATAATCCCTTTTACCTTTGGAGTCTCCTAAGCTTTCTTTTAACTTTTCCCTTACAGATAAACAGATTAATTTTGCGTTTCTTTCCCGCAATGTACCATCACAACCTCAACCTACTTCATTATATATTATACATACATCAAAATCCCAATTTTGTACTTAGTATTTCACTAGAAGTAACTCCCGAGATTTAGGTATAGCATGATATCTTATCTATGGGAGGGTAATTCCCCCGGCTTTGTTACACAAATGAAAGAAATTGTCCACAGTTGATTGTCCTTGATGTTCAACTGTACAGGTTGGAAATGTCCAGCACAAGATTTTTACATGTGATGCATTGGCGTTTACTCAACCCTTTTATTACTAAGCTCCTCCATTTTCCCTCCTTGTATCTTAAATTGTTTTTGTGGAATTCAAGGACGAACATATTATAAAGTTCCTTTTTTAATTTGTTATTGATTCTAACGCGAAGTACTATCTGTAGTTATGCGTCAATTTGCCTTAGGCAAAATCCTTCCCCTAGAACTTCACATGTTAATGTTCGTCTACGTCATCGATTGTATATGTAGTATTTATTTGTTTTAAGACAAGGTAACCTAGAAGTTTTGTCATGATATTTAGATTTTTCAAATGTATTGTTCAGTTGATTGTCTATTGGCATACAATTCACTTTTAAGTTACTGTGTCAGTAGTTAAGGGTATGAAATTCTCATGGATAAACTAGGAATTTTATTTCTAATTGCAAGATATAATGTAAAAATTTTGTTTCTTAAGCTAGATTTACATTCTAGTGTATTGTAATGAAGTGAAATCCTTGCAGATCAATAAAATGAAAGAAGGAAGGAATGAAATCTATCGATCTAACAGTCGACCAGGTAGCCTTGTAGCCTGAGGTGTTATGCCAGAGACTCGAATGTCGCGGGTACGAATCTCGCCAGGGGCATAGATGTTTGTAGATTTCGGATGAAATGTAAAAATCTGATCTCATACAGCGACAAAACTAGTTTATTGTATGTAATATTGCACTAATGTAGTAAACATTTTTATAATGGCCAACATAAAATTAAAGTGATAATATCCAAATGAAAATAAACTTCTTAAATATTTTAAAATCACTAAGTGACACCTCAGGAAATATATAATCCATGAGAAAATAGCATAGTTATATTAGATATGCGTATAAACTTTAAATACAATGAGTGTTAAACTTTTTTATTTGTACGTTTTATAAATAATACAAAACAAGTAATGTCTAAACTTTAGATATCCGTATTTTTTATGATTCATCGAGTTCCACACTTTTTGAAAGTATAGTTATACTCATACTTCATACATACTAATAGCACGTAACAATATTGGGTATATTTAAAAAATATAATTTTATATTATGTTGACAACACTAACAATTTGGTCGCCTATGGCGCCCGGAGCATCTCTATAGCCCGTCCCAGTAGTCAATACCAAGTTTGGTGCTTATATGGCCCTATGCATATAAGAAATTGTTGATATTAAAATAAAATAGGTTGGAAGCACTGACAATTGAGGCATATGGTGAATTTGAAGGTTTTGTGCCCTTTAGGCATTCAAGGCTCAGGCTGTGAAGCTTCTGGTATATCTCTTTAACTTGTTCCAGCAGCTAAATACTAAGTTAAGTGTAAAAATAAGTCTCATGTGAGTAATTTAAAATATTACATCTTTAAACATGTTTGCAACATTAACAGTTGTGGCACCTGAATTTTTTCTATGGTCTGTTCAAGTAGCTAGATTCAAAATTTCCGGTTGGTTTGACAAAGGTAAGAGCGTAATTTGAAATATTTATTCTTTTAAAATGTTGGTAACACTGATTCTTTAAAACATAGGCATATGAATCTAGGCTGAGCCAAGGTCTATTTGTGTACCAGAAAGAATACAGATCAGTTCAGCAGTTTAAGCACGGTGAGGCCACTGGACATTTTTTACTAGTCTTGCAGCAAACTAGTCAAGACAACATTTCTTATTTTTAATCTAGACTGCAATCACTTTCTACACCTTTCCCTTAATTATTATTATTACAACAATAACACTGGGGGGTAGAAGAAAAATAGTCTTGGAAATTTTTACTAGCCTTGCAGGAAACTTGCCATGACAACTTTTTATTTTTCTAATCTATACTGCAGGTTTTCAATATACTTTCTAGACGTTCCCTTAATTAGGTTTTCAACATACTTTCTAGAAGGCTCACGCTGAAATACGATTATGTAAGAATTTTCTTTAAATAATTGGTCTTCAACAGCATCTGAACCCATATAAATTTAGTCTATTGTAGACTTACCATTAAGGTTAATTTTCATGAAAGCTTACGTTCCTCACTTTACTTACGAATTTGATGAATACTCAGTTGAAACAGATGTTTTTTCAGTTATATGTTGTTGTTTTTTTCAGTTAACGTACGTTTCCTTGACACTGACGGGGGCAGGAAAAATATATTTTAGACATTTTTACTAGCCATGCAGGGATCTTGTCATGACAACTTTTACTACGCTTGCAGCAAATAACTGGGAACCATCCCACGGGCCGTCCATCCTGACTAAGGTGTTTCAAGGTTTTCCCCAGTCACACCAGGCAGATGCAGGGATTGTACGTACAAAGCAGGCCCTGGCTGACTGCCTTTCAATATCTTCTTCCTTACCCTATGGATAGACTATACTGTACGATTCACACTTTGTGATGTCTAAGGCCTAACGTTATTAATGATTTGAGGGCACTGCAACCAGTTTGTAAACATTTCCTTAATTATTAATATTACAACAATAAGAGTGGCAGTAGCAGGAAAAAGAAGGACTTAGTCATTTTACTAGCTTTGCAGGAATCTTTTCATGACAACTATATTTCTTATTTTACTTTATACAACAAGCAATTTGTAAACGTTTCCTTAATTATTATAACACTGGTGGGGACTGGCAAAAATAAGTTTTAGAAATTTTTTTACGAGCCTTGCAAGAAACTTGCAATGTGTAACAACTACTAACTTGCTAGCCACCCCTACCACGATAAGATCCCAGATAATTCTCAAATGAGCAAAATTTACTCTTACAGAAGATATCCAGAACCTTATAGCAATAAGTATGGCCAACGAAAATAGTTGAAACAAAGGGGAGGATCCTCTAAGGGATCCCACAATTAAAGCCTCTACTATGGGATAGGTAAATGAGTTGATATTGAATTTGAAAAACAAAACTAGATTTCATTTTGCATAAAACTTATAAGGTGAATTAATAGTTCTTTGAATTTCAAAAAATTTGACAAATAAACTACAATGTGAACCTGTTCCAATAAAGGTTCTGATCAACATAACTCAAGAATCGAAATATTCTTAGAAAGGATTACACTCGTAAATATACAGACTAAATATACAAATATATATCTATATTAGACACACAAATAATCAGACTCGTTATCTCGAAAATCAATATATCCAACCATAAAAAATAGACATTACTTGTTGAATTCCTATATCCCCAACTTGTGGTTTTCACTCTTCTACGAAAAGAATCCTTGTTCCAGTAATATGATCCGTAATAGAACATGACGGGATACCAGAATACAAAATTCGAACTTAATACGACGATTAATAACGAAGATACAAGGTAATGGGAACGATCCCTGCTACCGGCCAACCTTTCCACGTGGTCACTCACGAATCTGAAAATCGTAATTTCTGATTTATTCCTTCTGATATCGCAAGTACATAACTTAGAAAGATAATCCCTACAACTTATAACCAATATTCGCAACAAATAACCTAGGATGGCAAGAGATTGAATAGATACAAAACTCGGCACTCTCAAACTCAATCTACGTGCAATCTCGGACAAACTCGATATAATTGCAGCAAACTTCTATACAACATTCCGCGAAGTACATAGACTACTTCCGCAACAAACTGCTTCAGAAATAATACTGTTCCCCACGCTTGAGTAATTTACTTCATCCGACGAAATTGAAAAATCATCTGAAAAATCACACTTACCAATACATTCGCAAAACAGACAATTCTCCGAAATATTTCCAAACAAACTCGTAGTTGCAAATTGAAAGTATGGAAATCCCACAAGGATGGTAATTAGGAATCCAATTAATACTGTAGCATTCATATATGTGACACTACGATCTCTATACTAAATCAATATAAGATGGAGCTAATTTTAACACACCTTGCCCCTATTGCCTCACAGGTAATTATATCGACACGGGGCTCTCTCACATTTCACGAACATTCCTAGTTACAATTTCAGTCATGAGGCGGCTCTGTCATACAAAGTTTCTCACCTCTTACTCCAACTAAACACTGTACACAAATATAAATCAAAATTACTAAAAACAACCAAAAAATATTACCAGAAGATTTTGGTGGGATAAAAGTGTAACGAAACTACAAAATGTTCGTTACAAATGACAACTTTTTATTTGATTCTCTACTGCAACCACTTTCAACACATTTTCCTTAATTATTATTATTACAACGACAGCGGCAGTGGCACGGGCGGCAGCGCGTCCCAACCTGGTCTGGTCCCAAACAACCGGTTACACACGGCAACGGCGATGGTGCTATGTCCCGGCCCGAATAGCGTGTTAAACAACGTGTTACACGCAACGGCGGTGGCTGTAGCCACAATGCGTTCCGGTCCGAATTCCGTTTTAAGCAACCGGTTACACGCGTCGCGATAAAATACATTTTCCGGTCCGGTCCGATCCTCTTTCAGTTGCGAATAGTTCATTACGCGTTATAATAAAACACATTTTCCGAACACTTGCTCTAATGCGTAAAAATAAAATAAAATGTAAAAGCGGACCTTACACATTCAGCAAAACATTATAACATTAAATATATTTTTCTCAATTACAAGTACACCGGGGGCCCTTCTTAAAATTACTAGGTTCGCAACTGACAAATACGCAGGAGGTCTCTTTAAAATTAGTATGTTTACAATTGTTTATTATCTGTTACAAAGATAAAAAACTATATAGAATCTCTTTCTATTATGTTATAACACACAAGTTAGTCTTTGTCTTAGAAATAACTTTAAGTTAATAGCCATTTTCAATTTAACATTTAAAATGATTTTTTTAAAAAAACTTATAGATTTAGAAAAAGAAAAGCTAAATTTTATTATTATTATTTCCTATAATATTTAATAGGCCGGATGGAAAGAGGCCATTGGGAAGACCGAGACGTCGTTTGGAGGACAATATTAGAAGAGATCTTCGAGAAGTAGGTGTTCGTGATGAAAACTGGCTTGATACTGCCCAGGATAGAATCCAGTGGCGAACGTTTGTTACTGCGGCGATAAACTTGCGAGTTCCATAAGCCATAGAGTTAGTTAGTTAAATAATATTTAATAGAAAACAGTAAAATATAATGTTCCGTTATTTTAGTAAAATAATTTCTGTTTCCGAATGAGTTCCCGTTATTTCAGATGCTTTTTCGTTGCCTACGTGCACACATATACACAGTAGTCACACCATCTTATTTGTTTAACTCATTACGCTAAACAATAAATCGTTCGCTTTCATTAAAATTGTCACAGCCCACCTACAAGAAATAACTAGCCAATCCCCAGGCAACTACTCTTTAAGTTCAGTGAATTTTAGAAAGTCATATGTTTAACTGTAGCACCAACTCTCACGGTAACTAGCAAATCATACCTAACTCCGCCTCCTGCCTAACTCCATCTTTTACGTATATGAATCTAGGAGCTTATGCCATCTTTCGGTGAATTTTAGAGAATCATAAGTTTTCTTTTAAAACGTATGTGTTTCATAATTTTTAAGTAAACACTGTGTAAAGACTAAAATAAATTAAATTAAATTTATAATAGGAAAAACTGCAAGGATATTTTAATAGCAAATATGTTTATAGCTATTTCATAAACGAAAAACGACTAAAGACAAATATAAATAGAGCATTAAAGTAGGCAACACACCTAAGTCGGCCGGGTAAGTAAGCAGTCTGTGTTCATGGACCATAGGCTCCAAGGTCCCCGATTCAAGTCCCGATAGGCGGTATCAGTGTGAATTTTAACAATTAAAGGCGAAACGTAACGGGCCGAAATAAAAAGTTACTACACTGGTCAATATAAAAATAAAGTTTTCCAAAGATTTGTGTATAAACTGAGTATTAATAATTGCAAAACATCTAAGTCGGTCCAATGGCCAAGCGGTCTGCTGTGCTAGGCCATGAGCGTCAAGGCTTCAAGTTCCTGTAGGGGCATAGGTGTGAATTTTAACAAGTAAAAAAATCGTAACGGTCCAATTTTACTCGAGTGCTCCATATAAAAATAAAGTCGTATGGATAGCTGTAAAATACATTTTCTCATTTAGCATAATTCTTTTCTCTCTAAAGCAATGTTACCTGAAACTATAAAAATATTAATAATATCGTTTGTTATTCCAACTTACTTTTTTAAATGGTAGGTAAGCTTGTTCTCTCACTTGTAATTAACTCAAGTTCAAACATCACAGTCAAACACAGTGAAATGGTATAGAGGTAGCCAAATTTCATGTTTTTATTTGTTTAATGTCAACGGGACTTTGATTTCAAATTTTCATCGAAACTTCTAGAAGACTATTTCATTTTAAGATCATCATAAAGGAATGGGAAATACCAATTGTATCCATTAACTTTTAATATATACCAGAAACCGAATCTTCCAGACTTAAACAGTTATATATTTAATAGAAATCTAATTCATATGTTCAATGACCTCTTTTATGAATTTTGCGGTTACGCATGAAAGTTTAAATGTCAAGAAATCAGGAATATAGGTCTCTATTTCAGTAAGAGAAATTACATGCTTTTTCTATATGCATACGTTACAAATAATTCATGTCAACGCATATAGACAAAGATAGATGTAGATTTAATAGGGGACGATATAGATGCACTACAAAGCAACACCGATGTAGTAGAAACATACGATGAGGTCTACAGGTAAACATAGATAAAACAAAATACATGATAACAAGCCGAAACACAGGGAATGAAGGAAATAAAAATATAAGAATTAAGGATTAGGTTATAGAGAAAGTAAACAAATTTAAATATTTGGGAGCATACGTAACAAGCAAAAATGAGGTCACGGAAGAAATAAAAAGCCCCTTAGTATCGGGGAACGAATGTTTCTATTCAGTCTGAAAACTTCTAACATCGCGATTAATATCAAGGAAACTGAAATTTAAAATCTACAGAACTGTTATTCTGCGAAAGATGGAGTATTACCCTAGCAGATAAACATAAATTACGTGTATTAGAAAGTAAGGTTTTGAGAGAGATATACGGGCCGAAACGTGACGAGATGACTGGAGAGTGGAGGAGACTGCATAATGAAAAACTCCACGGACTGTACAATTCACCAGATGTTGTAAAAATAATAAAATCGCGACGACTAAGGTGGGCAGGC
>JAGDQP010053320.1:0-11584 GCA_022664845.1 Lepisma saccharinum | reverse complement strand
ATATATATATATATATATATATATATATATATATATATAAGGTAAATTTTAGACAAATGAAGGAGTAAAAAGGATTACTTACAGCTTACTAACGCACTAGATCACACATATTCACATGTACACACAAAAGAAGTCACTATATTTCGTGTATTCACACTTTTTCAAGTAGAGAGGAAGAGAGCGAAGTTTACGTGTTCGCAAAGTACAAGTTTGAAGAGACAGTGGCGACACGTAGCGGACAAAGCATCAAAACTGGAGAACAACTGACTGCTGTAGCGCGTAGATATTCGGAACTTGAAATAATAATAACTGTATAGCGTGTAAGTACAAGGTGGGATCGTGGGTCGAAATGTGTTGAAAATGCAGAGGGAAAGGGAGCTTAGAGTTATTGAAGGGTAAAACCAGGATTAATATTACCACTCAAACTGATAATGTCCATAAATTACCTAACCCTCGACACTCCACGTAGTCCGACTTTTTACCTATTACCGAAGAGCCAAAAACCAGGTAACCCAAGCAGACCCATCTTAGCCAGCTATAATTATCCTACTGAACTCATTTCCGCTCTTGTTGACTCATTCCTTCAATCACATGTTCAAGCGCAGTTTGCCTACATACGCGGCACCTCTTAGAAATCATCCGTAAATTACCGCCTCTTCTTTCAGACATACTGTTTTGTACCATAGATGTTACTTCCTTATATACCAACATTCCTCATGCCCATGGCATAGAAGCTATGGAATTCTTCCATAACCTCATATCCCAACCACAGCTTTCCTTCTTGACCTGGCCTACTTAGTACTGGCATGTAACGTCACATTTGACGACAAACACTACCTTCAGATCCGAGGCACAGCCATGGGTACGAGAATGGCACCTTCTTATGCTAATCTGCTCATGGGCAAGCTCGAACATGATTACCTGGAAACTCAGGCCTTGACCCCACTATTTTTTATCTTGGATGATATCCTGATGGTATGGACTCATTGTGAAATCAGTCTCAACACATTCCCAGAACAACTGAACCAATTCCGCGTTGTCAGTTCACTTGGTACATCTCAAACATAAGAGTCACATTCCTTGACGTTGACATCACTTTAGAAAATAACACCCTCACCATTCTGTTCACATAAAAACCACCAACTATATGCAGTATTTACACTACCCAAGTTCCCATCCAAACCACACCAAGAAAGCGATTCCTTTCTCCCTTGCCCTCAGAGGACAACGCCTGAATTCCACCACCTCTGCTACCGAAACTTACAACCAACGCCACCAAGAGGTTCTAGTGTACCGTGGCTATCGATCTAACCTAGTAACCAAACAGATTCGCCGTGCATCCTCACATATTCAACCCACTCAAACCTCCAACACTAATCCCATCGGCTCTAATCAGCCAGTCTCGTCTTAAACTAACCAAGGGTAAGCAAATCCTGCACTCTCCTTTCTGCAGACTCCAATCTGACCCATACACAAGATCAGTATTCCCCACCAAACTGAGATTAGTTTTTCATCATCCCCCTAATCTTAGAAACATCGTGGCCCGTACCAATCCTTCTTCGCCACCACCCCAAACTGGCGCCCATAAATGCAAGAGACCCAGATGTAGGACCTGCTCCATTTTCATCACTTCTCCCACAGTCACTATCAATAGTGCTAATGGCCGGTACACCATAAATTCCAAGGGTACATGCCACACCTCTAATGTAATATTCATTCTATCCTGCAAGTTCTGTGATGTCAGTTATGTGGGGGGAGAAAGGCTGTGCTCATAACATTCGTGTTAACAACCATCGTCACGTCTGCACTTTCAACAAACCGGATACCCTAGTCTTACGCACCGAGTCTCACAACACCAATTTTGACCTATCTTTCCTGCTTGCCATAATCGACATTTTTCCATTACGACCAGCACCTCAACACGCTGTCTGTGGGAGGGCTCTTTTATTCATGGTTTGGGCGCAAAAATTAATCCTGGGTTTAACCTTTAACCTGGCTAAATCTCCCGCTTGCTTTGCATTTCCAACACTTTTCCTTCCACAATTCCTTTCCGAACTTATACGCTGTAGAGTTGTCAATTGTTCCAAGCTCCAGAAATCACGCGGTATATAGCAGTCAGTTTTTCTTCAAACTTTATGCGTCGTCCGCTACGTGGTGCCACTGTCGTCTTAGTCTTTTATTCAATCTGCATGTGTTTGTATTTTCTTCTACAAGCAAGAATACAGTTGTAATACGCCGAAATATCGCGAGAAATTATGTGTATGTTGTGTACGTGTGTGTGTGTGTTTGTTCTCGTATGGAACAAATAAGGTGTAAGTAAATTTCTTACTTTTTATCATAAATTTACCTTAAATTGCCCTTCTGGCTTTCCCTTGTATTAGTATATAAGATGGTAAAAAGGTAGAAAAACGGTACATACATGTTGGAATATCAAGACGGGAGTACAGCAACCTCACAAACATTCACGAAGAGCTTTTACGCTTCGCAATACGCTTCCAATTATTAGGAGAGAAAATGGACAGAGCGGACAAGTAGTGGACTGGTATTAAGGAAACGCGATATTGGTCAACTTATCAGTCTACTATTGCCGTCACCACATCATTTCTTTGTCCGTCCTTTGTGTTTTCCTGTCTTTCTATCCTGAGTTACTTTAGGTACTCCATTGAATTTTTGCTTGTTTTCCCGCCACCTTCTCATTTTTCTCTAACTTATTTATTTCCCTTTATTATTATTATTCCTGAGTTTTTTCTTTTTTTCTTAAGTTATGTTTTGGTTTTCACATTCAGTTAATTGACTTCTCTATACTTCTTGTTTCGGCTTTACTTGAATTTTTGTACTCCCTCTTTTCCGGCTTTACTTGACTTTCTGCACCGCTACCGGTACCATGTCTTCCTACACTATTCTGTTCTGGATTATCCGTTTCCGCACCAGCACATTTAAGTTTTCCCGCATTCTCTCACATATTGAATTCGTGCAATCCTGCCTTCACCTAGAATTTACACCTGAAATCCCCCTTTCCGGTTTCTCGCCATTCGTTCGACACAAGTTTTTCCCTTCTGCAGATACACCTCTTTACACTTTAACCAAGCCTTAGAACTATCCATAGCACGTCAATCTCTCATCAAAATCCTGCTTTCGTTACCATCTCCCCCATCTCTATACGAAACCCTAACTGATGCTTCCCGCCTCTTGCATAACCTGAGATCCAAACACCTTTCCAAACTTTCTTGCGACTTTGTCTTTCTCTCAAGGCTCTACTGGGACTGACCCTCTCCTTTAATTAGTTACCCTGATCCGACCACTCTTAGTATTTGTCAGAACAACCTAAGCTCTGCCCCTCAGAGATTCAAAAGTAACCACGTAATTGAATCTGCCATCTTAAAGCAAACAAAAAATCCTAAACACCTCCACCCAGTTCTCAATCTTTCTTCCCGCACACTTTCAGATACCGAACACAAAGACCTTTTCTTCTCTCCTTCCCGCCATATTGAACAAGCCAACCTACTTAATGATTTCCTCACCTTCGCCCGTAACCTCAGGTGGCACTACCACTGATCCACTCATCCTGCCACCTCTAAGGCAAGAACCTCTGACACCAAAACTCATCCCACCTTCCACAAATTCCTTCCTCCTCCTAGTAAAGACCCTCCCCCTCTCCCTCCAAACCACCCTCTGAAAGTGTAAATTTCCTTCCTCTGCAAACAAATTGCTAACCCTAGCTTCACTGACACGTTCCTATCACATCACCATATCACCACTGCAGAACGAAGAGCTATCTCCAATCTTCGTTCTGATCCGACCAGCATTATTCGCCCGGCTGACAAGGGATCCACCACGGTATTCATGAATTACTCTTACTACCAAGCCGAAGCCCTAACATCTTTCCGATCCTACCATTTACCGCCCCCTCGAGGAAGATCCCACCAATCCTTCCTTAATAGGATCCGCACCAGCTCCAAGCGCATGGGCCCCATGAGGGGCTGTCGCGTTTCACTGTATCTACACTCTGTCCTGACAATC
Organism: Lepisma saccharinum; assembly: GCA_022664845.1. Taxonomy (NCBI): domain Eukaryota; kingdom Metazoa; phylum Arthropoda; class Insecta; order Zygentoma; family Lepismatidae; genus Lepisma; species Lepisma saccharinum. The sequence continues at coordinate 7,564 of JAGDQP010053320.1, read as the reverse complement.
CCAGAACCCCTAATTTACGTACTTCCCAAAATCTATAAACATGGTAATCCCTGCCGACTCATCGTTTCCAGTATTGGCTCTACCATTGAAAGAATCTCCGCCTTCCTTGACCACCATCTCCCACCGTTTGTCCAGGCCCTTCCTTCCTGCATCAAGGATACCACACTTCCTCTCCACAATATATGCTATATCTGATCCTCTCCCACCTGAAACCTGACGTCACTGTATACCAACATTCACCACACCCATGAAATCGCTGCCCTTGAACATTTCTTCGACACAGGTCTCAGTCCTCGTAAAACCAGTACACAATTTCTGCTTCAGCTAGCAAAGTTTGTCCTCACTATGAACAACTTAACCTTTGAGAACCACAATTTCGTGCAAATCAATGACAAAAAGTTTATGTGACAGTTTGTTAAATTCGGCGTTATTTCCGAGTTACAAGCTGTCGCAAATGGCGGCAAAACGACGTGTGACACCTCATTGCGGACAAAGGAAAGGCGAAACAGCAAGCGCTACCAAACATTTTAGAGAAAGTAATGCCTGAATGACAATGGTGGCAGAAGCAGGGCGGTACGGACGCGGCGCAATGAATTTCTCAAATGGGGTACTGATGTGGACAGACTGACATGCGGAAAAGGGATGCAGAAGACGAGAAACGGTGGACCACGCATGTACGATACATAACCGGAACTATCGGGAGTGAGCATTGGCGCTACCGAAGGAGCCAAGGGGCACTTGCCCCCAACAGGAAACTTGTTCTCCTAAAGAAAACAACAGTGTACTGGAGTACATTGGTAATGCGAGGAAGGTGTTACCCCACTATAACGCAGTCTACTCCACCCCTAGACAACCACTACCAATGCCAATGAACTCTTGTGAGGTGTGCCGAAACGTTTGCGAGCAAGAGCCGTGAGAAAGTCGGTTCGTACTGGCAGAAAGTAACAGTAGGGTGAGAAGGAATGAACATAGCAGAGGTGGGTAAAAGGACAACAGAGAAAGTCGTACCTGAAGAAAACATTGATGTAAACACATGTTCGCATAGAACTCACCAAAGGACCAGCGGAAGACTCGGATAAATAATGGAGGAAAACGTTGGAAAAACGCACACACTGACAGGGAAACAGTAGTATTTATTTATTTATTATTAAGTTTCAGATACAGCTTGAGTTGCCATTTTAGACAGAAACAAAATAACAATGCAACAAACTAAATAACTTCACTACAAACTAAATAACATGAAATTAAATTTTAAACAACACATAACACAGCAATTGATATAAAAAACATAACGATTATACTACACAAGAGGAATAACTCATATATTTGAATTTACGTTCGATGGAAAGTGTTTTCAGATCCGAAAATATCAATATTTGAATCAAGGTTATAATTACTAGTCTATGGAATAAGGAGCGCTGCAATATACTTAGACTAGGCGTGGCACAATGAAGGAGGTTATTATTTCTGGTTATTCGCAACGGAACACAGAAGTAAAATTTAGATATCAACTCTCCAGTTCTAAGATTACCGTTAAGTATCTTGTATAAATACATCAAATCTGCCAGCTTGCGACGAGAAGAGGGTACGTGGAGACCAAGAACGGATAATAACTCTGGTTTGCTTAAGCTACGTACTGATGGTATTCTTCTTTTGACTATAGCAAGAAAAAAATTCAGAACAGAATCGATATGAGATAGATTAGAAATACTAGCCATGTTCCAAATTGGGGAGCAATATTCAATTTTAGGGGAGATGAAGGTTTTGTAGAACATACTCAATGAATGGAGGTCCTTAATTTCTGTAAATCTATAGAATAGACCAAGTAAGCGCATAGAACTGTTAGTTACAGAAGTCACGTGATCAGCAAATAGAAGTTTCTCGTCAAATACCACTTCAAGGTCCTTTTGAGAAGAAACTTTAGCAATAGGATTATCATCAATGATATAGGCAGATGGGATTTGATTCCTCTTTAATGAAATAGTAAGAAAAGAAGATTTTGAGGGATTTATTTTCAAGTTCCACGCATCACACCAGTCCAAGAGGTCAGAGATGGAATTTTGGAGATCAGCAACATCCTGTAATGATCTGATTTCTCGAAATAATTTACAGTCGTCAGCAAAAAGAAGAATTTTGGTTTCAGATGACGAGAGATAAGATGGGAGATCGTCCATATATAGAAGGAAAAGGAGGGGGCCCAAAACACTACCTTGAGGTACACCAGAGAGAACGGGAACAAAATTAGAAGATGATCCAGAAAGAACAACACGTTGTTCGCGGCCAGTGAGATAGTCTCGCAATAATGAAAGGAAGTTACCATGGATATTGAATCGGTGAGTTAATTTATAAAGAAGAAGATTACAATCAATTCTATCGAAAGCCTTACTAAGATCTAGATAGATGACATCAAGTTGTGTGTTATTGGACAGGCATTGAGTATCATCAGAGAGTAACAAGGACAGGTTTGTAAGAGTGGAACTACCAGGAAGAAAGCCATGTTGAGCAGAGTCTAGATAGGGTGAGACAAAATTATAAAGTCTATCTTTGATGATTCTTTCACACACCACAGATAAAATAGATAAAAGAGAAATGTGTCTGTATGAAGAGACATGGGTCTTATCTCCAGATTTCACAATGGGTATAATATTAGCCTGTTTCCAAGAAGAAGGAAATACACCTTCGGCAAAACATCTATTTAGAATACGAGAAAAAGGGTAAGTCAATGATTCAGCAGCATTACGTAAAAAAATAGCACTAATGTTATCATAGCCGGGAGAACGATTTAGAGGTAAAGAAGAAAGCAGATATTTTACCTCATTAGATGATGTACTTAATGAAGACAGTGAATGTGAACAGATCGGTTGAAGCTGAGGAGGTGGCAAAGGAGGAGATTGGCACAGAAATTGTTAGAGAAGTATTCATTCAATAGATGTACCCTCTTTTCACCAGCCGCTGTAGCCGAATCGTAAATTAACTCTGTCGGAACACGTGACTGACATCTTCTTGAGTTTATGAGGGACCAAAATCTCTTAGGATTGCTAGATATTTCAGATGTTACCTGGTTAATATAATTTTGATACTTTGCCCTAAGCAATTTCTTGGAGTAGCGCCTGATCTGGGAGAAAGAGCTATAAGTATGTGCATTAGGATTTTGCTTCCAAAGCTCCCATGCAAGTTTTTTATTTTTCAAAACAGACCGCACTTCTGTATCAAACCAGGGAGGATATTTAGAGGATCGGAATTTCTTTGTAGGGACAAAGTCTTTACAGGTAGCATGAATCCGTGAACAAATCAATAGCTTCATTTACAGTTAAGTTTTCAAGTATACACCATGGGAAAAGAGAGAGAGCGCGGTTAATATCATTCCAACGAGCTTTTCTCCAGAGAGGAATATGCTGCCTTGGAGTGAAAGGAGGAGCTTTCAATTTTGTTTTTAAAATATTAATGGATAGTTCCACCTCCAAACTCTCGTGATCAGATGAAAGTAAATTTAGAGATGGAGTGATAATACATTTATCACATGTGGATAACACATAGTCCAAAATTCTATTGCCCTTTGTATTGTGCATATTGTGTTGGGAAAGTCCGAGACCATGTATAAAAGTTTCCATGAACCAAGCTTCATTACTGTCTGTGGGAACCCCAGTTTTTATACTTGACCACACCATGTGCATATTAAAATCTCCGAACAATAACACATCACCCTCTGAAAGTGCAGCTAATGTTGAATCTCCGCAGGCCATTAGCAGTTCCCTGGGACTATTTTTATGTGGACGGTAGAAACAACCAATTAGTAATTTTTTGCTTTCATTAAGACGCACTTCAGCCCAAACAATTTCACAGTCATTTTTCAGATCTTCTCTCATTTTACTAGGCCACTTAGAGTTAATACACACTGCTACACCACCTGCTCGGCTTCCACGATCACTTCTATATATATTAAAATGCTGGGAAAGAGGTATTTCTGCACTAGATATATTTTCATTTAACCAAGTCTCGCTAAGAATGACACAATCGTAGAGTAAAAACTCTGGTAAATGAATTGCACAATCTAATAATTTGTTGTTTACAGATTGAATATTTTGGTAATAACATTTAAGAATTAATTCATTTCTACGCTGATTGTGCACTGGACCGGGATTTAAATGCACGTCTCCACACAGTAAAATCATAAATAAGAGTTTGTGCAAGTTTAAGATTTTCTTCACATTTTTACCCTGTATTTCGTCTTCCGAGAAATTCGTGTTAAGAGCTAGATTGGAAACATAAATACCTGGTATTGTTGTAATTGGGCAGAAGACAAAGTTCCTATTGCGGTATAATTGGCTATCGTTGGAGCTAATGTCCAATGACAGAATTTTTGACAGTGACAGTAGGCACAGTAGTAAGGTTTAATAGCGAACGTATGACCCAGTGCAGCGCACTACAGCTTCAAAGTGTTACGCCGCAAGGATTCCAAACCATGGACAATCGAGGCTGGTCATTAGGCCTAGTAGCGAGCGTGGACGAACCACAAATACGAATGGAGTAGCAGACATGGGGAGCAAGGAACAACAGTGTCATGGTGGAAGATATTCCCCGTGAACAAACACTCCACAGTTCAATCCAGAAATACGTAAACACTACTACTGTGTTTTGAGCACGTACGCACCTCACGGACGTTGTTGAAACTGGCCGCCATTGACGTCCATACAGAGCTGACATCGGCGAAGTAAGGAGTTTCTGGTATGAGCAAACACATCTGACGAGTCCCTGATTTCCCCTGCAGCTGCAATGACGCGAGCAAGGAGATCCTCCTCATTTGGCACCAGGGGTCTCATACACCAATAGCTTCATTTCTCCCCACAGAAAGAAATCCAATCGTGTCAGGTCTGGGGATCGAGCTGGCCACGGTACATGTCCACCTCTGCGAATCCAACGATCGCCAAGCACATCGGCAAGAACGGCCCTAGCTCCGTGGTCAAAATGTGCGGGCGCGCCGTCATGTTGAAAGCACATGTTACGTCGAGTTTCCAGTGGTACTTTCTCTCTAAGAGTTCCCACAGCACATCACGTAGAAACACGATATATCGGACCACACAAGCGATGGCTCAACATGTAAGGTCCTATCAAATGGTCACCTACTATGCCACACCACTCGTTCATGGCGAACCGATGTTGATGCTGTTGAACAACGACGGCGTGCGGATTTTCTACATCCCAGACGTGGCTGTTGTGCGCATTGAACACGCCATCCCTGGTGAACATTGCTTCATCTGTCCAGAAAACTAATGTTGGGAACTGCGGGTTGGCATGCGTTTGTTGCACATACCATTGACAAAATGCCACACGCAAGGGAAAGTCCGTAGGCAAAATGTCTTGCACCTTCTGCAATTTAAATGGGTGCATGCCCTCCTCCTGCAGAACGGAAAGCACATTTGTATGGTGGGTGTTTCGTGGGAGAGCAATGACACGTGTGCTGGTGCTAGGGCAGTCCCTTATTGCATCCAATACGCCCTCCTCAAATTGCACAGTGCGGACAGTTCGGGGTCTTCAACGGTCCCCACTACTGGGTAGCAGAGATCCTATTTCACGCAGGCGCACATCAAGGCGTTGAAAGAAAACGTGTGATGGTAACAGTGCATGATACAGACGACGTGCTGCACGGCTATTTTGATGGGCCTTGCTATATATGAGATGCATATCAGCAAGCTCCTGGGTGGTGTAGTCCGCCATTGTTTTGTTTCAAACTTGCTAACAACAACGGAAAACTTCACTTCCTCTTGCAGGTTCACTACTCTATTACTACACCAGTATGTAACACACGGAAAGCCATACAGTTGTTTCCACACAAGCAACTAACTGGAACACTACACTACAGCACTTTTACTCCTTGTCGCAATTCAACCATATACCCCAGACTATTATGCCAAGCTGGAACACGAAACACTGACAGGCAAATCAAGTGGGCTACGCTCTCGTATCACCAAGCTCTCATACATCACACTTGACCTTACGTCCAGCGCCCCAGGTGGAGCACACGTGCGGACACCAACACGAAACTTTGTCGAAATAGCGTTTGGCAGTTCGGATCATACACGAGTCCGAAGAACACGCAACAGTTTAGTACAGTACGTCGCAAAACTGTTCTACACCAATTGCTACGAAGCACTACGTACGAACCATAATGTTCGTAACGGGGTGCAAGGAAGCCGTGCGCCTCGGTAGTAGAGTGTTTAGTTGCATGTTTCGAAACACGACGAGTGTGAATGTAGTAGATACCTTTGTTGCAGGTCCGTAGCTTTGTTTGAACGCATGGAATTTCATTCGGGAGGTCTTCAATTCCTGGTCCGACCATCCTGACTGGGGTTTCCCAAGGTATTTCGTAGTCCCGCCAGGTGAATGCCGGGAGGGTACCTATTACTAAACTGGCATTGGCAGCTACCTTTCCCCATATTTTCCCACGGTATAGGCTCTTAGAACCGACATTCTCACGGCTCTCGCTCGCAAACGCTTTCGGCAAACCTAACGAGAGTTCATTTGCATTGGTAGTGGTTGCCTAGGGGTGGGGTAGACTGCGTTATGGTGGGGTAACACCTTCCTCGCATTAGCAATGTACTTCAGTACACTGTTGTTTTCTTTCGGAGAACAAGTTTCCTGTTGGGGGCAAGTGCCCCTTGGCTCCTTCGGTAGCACCAATGCTCACTCCCGATGGTTCCGGTTACGTATCGTACATGCGTGGTCCATCGTTTCTCGTCTTCTTCATCCCTTTTCCGCATGTCAGTCTGTCCACATCAGTAACCTCCTTTGAGAAATTCATTACGCCGCGTCCCTACCGCCCTGCTTCCGCCACCATTGTGTCATTCAGGCACTACTTTCTCTAAAATGTTTGGGAGCGCTTGCTGTTTTACCTTTCCTTTGTCTGCAATGAGGTGTCACACGTCGTTTTGCCGCCATTTGCGACAGCTTGTAACTCGGAAATAAAGCCGATTTTAAACAAACTGTCACATAAAATTTTTGTTTGTTTTCATGTGTAGATTCTTCTCCCAAGCGTTGTAAAAGGAATTTTGCACCACCCTCTCTCTCTCTCTCTCTCTCTCTCTCTATATATATATATATATATATATATATATATATATATATATATATATCGGGTGTTGCAAAATAACTGTTAAAACTCTTGGGAAGTGATTCCTGACACTCAGACAAGAAAAAAATTCGTCTTGAACTCTCGGCGATCGGACATAGTTTCGGACCTATAAGGTGCCGAAAGCGTGGGAAAATGAATTTCGGACGCCAATATTTCGGAAACTATACAAGCTATAGAGCGCGGGTAAAAAATTAACATAAGAAGTCATACCTGCTCTATTGAAGTATGCATGCTTCAGAACCCTACAATGCACGCGCAAGGGATTCCCCAAAGGCACGTAGGGATTCCCGGACAATCTGCCAATGAAAGATTGGTCTAAATGGATATGTATGAATAGGGTTCCCACCTGGTAACAATAATTCGTTAATATCTTAAACAAATACAAAATATCGACACTTTCATGCTCGTTGTGTGTGGTTGAATAATCGACAGGTA
>JAGDQP010053318.1:0-13588 GCA_022664845.1 Lepisma saccharinum | reverse complement strand
ACAAAGAAGCTTGATGTATGGGTGCCACACGAGTTAACGCAAAAAAACCTCATGGACCGAATTTCCATCTGCGAATCGCTGCTGAATCGCAACAAAAGCGACCCATTTCTGAAGCGGTTGGTGACTGGTGATGAAAAGTGGATCACTTACGACAACGTCACGCGAAAACGGTCGTGGTCGAAGCGCGGTGCGCCGGCGCAAACGGTGCCCAAGCCAGGATTGACGGCCAGGAAGGTTTTGCTGTGTGTTTGGTGGGATTGGCAGGGAATTATCTACTATGAGCTGCTCCCCTACGGCCAAACCCTTAACTCGGAACTATACTGTCAACAATTGGACCGTCTGAAGGCAGCAATCGCCCAGAAGCGCCCAGCTTTGGCCAATAGGAGAGGCATTGTGTTCCACCAGGACAACGCCAGGCCACACACATCGATAGTGACTCGCCAGAAGCTCCGGGAGCTTGGTTGGGAGGTTCTTATGCATCCACCTTATAGTCCGGACCTGGCACCGAGTGATTACCATCTGTTCCTGTCCATGGCGAACACGTTTGCTGGTGAAAAATTCGCTTCAAGAGAGGCTTGTGAAAATCGACTGTCTCAATGTTTTGCCAATAGGGACAAGGGCTTCTATGAGAGAGGCATCATGATATTACCTTCCAAATGGCAACACGTTATCGAACAAAACGGCGCATATGTGACCTAAATCGGATCATTCTAACTATGGTAAGTCAAGCCTTCAATGTCAGACAAAAATAATGGATTACTTTTTACTACACCAGATATTTCTTACAATTCCAGCCTCCATTTACTATTGTAAGTGACTGTATCTGATTTTTCTCGAAGCCTAGAAGATAGGTAACCCAACCCACATAGAGTGAGTGGTGTGCGATTCTGAGAATGTGTGCGTGCAAGCCCAAGCGTTGGATTTTTTTCTTTCTTTAAGAAAAAAACATTATCACATGTCCTGGGTTTTGGCAAGATATTTGTAATTTCTTGTAGTATGTAGAAAATAATGAAAATCCTTAAGAGAGTCACAGTTTAAATACTAAAACAGCGAACCTAACACTTTTTTACTTTAGGTGAACCGCTAGTTGAAATTTACTGAAAGGCGTAGTTTAAATGGTCCAGTAGAAAATATCCTTACCGAACATGGAGAAACGAAAATGAACTTTGAAACCTATGGTTTCTACATAATTGTTATTTTTAATGAATCGAGTACAATACTGAAACGATATGTATTATTACAAATCGCGGTATTAATTCCATAGAACATTAACGTTATACAAGAAAGACAAGAGAAAACGTCTTTTTCTACCAGTTCTTAAAATGGGGCAGGATATTCATGTTTTATAATTTCTAAAAATGTGTTGTTATTAGTGCACCCGTATAAACATCAGTGAATAAGGGAAGATATAGGGTTTTGTCCTGTCTGTCTGTCCCCCGCCCCTAGATCTCAGCAACTACAAGTCCAACAGAGTACAGCCATATACCGTTGGATTCGTCACGATCTCAAACGGTGGGGAAAATTATGACTGACTCTCTAAAACTGAAAGGTCCTTTTCGTTTACTTAGTTTTCTCAATTTTTCCTATGCATTTTCACATGGTATATTTGTGCCCCCCTCGATCTCAGTAACTACAGTTCACACAGAGATGAATGATTCACCGTTGGATTAGTCATGGTCTGAAACGATGGAAAAAAAATATAATTTTGGCTCTAAAAGTGGCAGGTCTTTTCGAATCTCTGAATATTCTCCATTTGTGCCTCTCCTAGATCTCAATAACTACAAGTCCGAAAGAGACGAGCGTTTTATTCGTAATGGTCTCAAGCCATGGAATAACTTATCACATAAGCTCTAAAACTGGCGGGTCCTGCTCAATCACTTGGTATCCTCCATCTGTATGCTTCTTTGTCTGTCTCCATATCTCAGTAACTACAAGTTACACAGAGATGAATGATACACCGTTGGATTCGTCATGGTCTAAAACGGTGCGAAAAGTTATAATTTTGACTCTAAAACTGGCAGGTGCTTTTGAATCGCTTGATATGCTCCAATAGTGCCTCTCCTAGATCTCAATAACTACAAGCCCGACAAAGATGAGCCATACACCGTTGGTTTCGCAATGGAATAACCTACACGTAAACTTTAAAACTGGCAGGACCTTTTCAATTGCTTAGTATTCTCCATCTGTATGTTTCTTTGTCTCCCCCTATATCTCAGTAGCTACAAGTTACACAGAGATGAATGATACACCGTTGGATTCGCCATGGTCTGAAGCGGTGCGGAAAGTTATAAGTTTGAGTTTAAAATTGGCAGGTCGTTTTGAATCGCTTACTATTCTCCATTTGTGCCCTTAATAGATATCTGTAACTACAAGTCCGAAAGATATGATCTAACACCGTTGGATTCCTCATGGTCTGAAACGGGGAGAGAAGCTATAAATATGACTCTCAAAATTGGCAGGTTCTTTTCAATCGCTTAGTATTCTCCATTTATGCCCTCTAGATCTCAGTAACTACAAGTCACACAGGGATGAATGATACACGGTTGGATTCGTAATGACCTAAAACCGTGGAATAACCTGTTACTTTGTCCCATATCTCAAGACAGAAATATTGTATATATCAATGAAACGTGGGTTGATAATAAATGCCACATTTGGTAAATGCTGGCAAAGTGAGTCAATACAAGGGGTATCAACAAACACAAGTTCATCAAATCGTTTCATTGCTGTCAACGCCGGTTCGAAACACGGTTTTATTGGTGGTGCTAGTTTAATGTTTAGAGCAGGAAAGGCTACTGGTGACTATCATGATCAGATCAATTCCGTAAATTTTGAAAAATGGGTTATGGAAAGACTTTTACCAAACCTTCCACAGTGTACAAGTGAAGAAACCTCCATCGAAGTACGCTGTGAAACAAGATAAGATGGACTGGCTTCAAAATAATCCAGTGCAGTTTTATCAGAGTATGAAAAAGTTTGAACTATACTGGTTGATAGAAAAGCATAAATTACAAGAAAAAAATATTTAGAATAGATGAAGTCCTGAGAAATGACGATCACACGGCGCTTTGCTTGCCCCCATACATGTGTGAACTTAATGCTATTGAAATGGCCTGGATGGACAAAGATTAAACTGATATTGCGGGGACGTAATGCTTCAGGTGATTTGAGGCTACGAAGATTGGAAGTGACCAGAGAGGCCATACACCAGAGGATTGGGAAGGGTTCGACAGACACTTAATTGATATCGAGAATCAATACTGCGAAAAGGATGGATGGATAGAGAACAATATAGATAGTTTTGTAATATCACTTGGGGGGGATAGACAGTGATGATGATGATGGAAGCGCAAGCGATGATAATTCGTTTTCGGACTCTGAACTGGCTCATTGTTTGACAGACAGTGATGACTAATTTTGTTTTGTAAATATTTCGTACTGTCATTTATAGATATTGTTTGTATATAGGAAAATATATCTCCTTGCTCATACCTTGTAAATTGGGAAAACTCCATACATATTTTCTAAGTATTTATTCTCAGTGTCATGCATATGTATACATTTACAACAAATTGTAAATAGATATACAAAAGGCTCTTTTTAGAGTCAACAAATTCTCTTTGAAACAGCTAAATCTTCCGAAAATACTGTATACTGATTACTATAATACAAAATGTAGTTAGAAAAAAAAACTTCAAAAACAAAGGTTTGAAAACTCGTGTATAATGGGTTGCATGGACAGCACATATCCAGAAGTTGATTTTGGGAGGGGCTCACGAACTTTCGGGTGTGTCTGGATATGAAATGTATATTACATACTATAATATACTATACTAATTTGCCATTAAACTCTTAATTTCGGCGGAGGGGAGGACCTATACCTTAAATACATTTCCGGTTGGATATGTAGCGGGAAACCTACAAATGTGCTAAATTCCGATTAGAAATATTTCCAATTGGCTCAAGAAGTAATCAGTTACTACTGGGGTAGATAATAACAGATAGAACCAGACGCCTCTCAGTTATTTGTAGTAAAGACGGAAGTTTCTGAGAACTTGGACCATAGTTAAGGGTTATTTTTGTTAATTGAATTGAACTATTGTATGGCCTTTAGGGAGCTATGGCTCCGGCTGGAAAGAGTAGGAGAAAGGAGTCGGCCGAGACCTAAGTTGAAGGTACCATTTGCCTGGTGTGACAGTAAAAACCTGGCAAGACTTGTCACGATGGTCGACAGCTGGGATCGAACCCAGGACCTTTCGAATACGAAACTAACGTTTTACCAACTGATGTTTTGGTTAACGTAATTTTCTGACACATAACCACTGAAAGTTTCAGCTTGTTCCTCGTTTGGCATCCTGAAACCAAAGTCCTCAGCACAACTACCATTCAATTCTTTTGCAATTTCTTGATGTGACTCAAGCAGGCAAACAACTTCCTGTAGGGGTCGAGTACATTCACCCCATCCTCTTTATCAGCACTAGCGGGATAACGTTCGCTTGAAGCCGTTCTCGGAATTACACATCCCCCAGAAGGTTGGTGGTCAAGGTCAAAATTATTTTTCAATTGTTTTGTCAACCGACTTAAAGAAGTTGAAAAATGTACCAAAACTTTTCATTTCTGACCGAGTTTCTTAGGGTTATAGGGCATCACCTGTAATTCTTTTATTAGTATGGTGAAAGAAAAGTGTAGATCAGGGCCTAGTTTCTAGGTCTCATCCCGGCATTCGGCTCTTAAAACTGACTGAAACCTTAGAAATTCTATTAGGACAGTCGACTTGAGCAGGTCTTCCCCGCCACATCGTGCTTATCCGAAGTCAACGAACACAACCAGTAGACCACGAGAGCTGGGTCTAGTTGATTGGGTTATTAAAGTTCCGAATAAACTTGTGAGCTTCTAAGGACGAAGCCTATAATTTTTGGTAAAGTGCACTGGAACCATGCTGTTCAATACTCTCTCTCGCTGGGTCTGAATTTTTAATTTTGAATTTATTTAACGTCTTTAAGCATCTATAACTCAGGTCGGGATAAGGTAGGAGAAAGTATGGGGAAGGTAGCGGCCGGTTCCTTACTTAAGTTTCCACCAGACATTCCCCTGGTAAAACTGAGGGAAACGGACAGAATGGCCGGCCGTGGGGTTCGAATCTGTGCGCCTACTAATTCAATCCAAAGTCACTAACGTTACCACCTGGATTACGGGGGATGAATAGGCTGTGACGGAATTAGTGAATGTAGATCTGAGATATTTATTTCGCCTTATTTATTATGGCGGAGTTGAGGTTGATAGACCTTTTCTTCCACTCAACCTTAAATATACGTTCAAAGTGAATTGTAGACACAACAATATATTGACATATACACAGAAAATACATATACATAAAAACACACACAGACAATGAAATATTAAAAATGTCGACTGACTATATAGCATATCATAACGAGTCCACAGCCATCCATATTCATTTTTTAAAAAAAATATGAATATGTGATAGTTACAGGAGGAAGAAAATAAATCACTATTAATAAATATATGGGCCACTCGAGTACGTTTTCGAGCGATGTTCCACGCGTAGTATCTCATTTATAAGTTATCTGACAGCCTTTTGTACTTTAATGAATTGAGAAGTGTGTCTGGTATTAGAACTGGACTGGCAACCCTGCGTAGAAAAAGAGCACGAGGATTACTACAGCCATCAACTCAGTGGGAAGTGCGGACGCTAAGCAAAAAAAATAGCGAATTCCTTACCCTTGCATTTAGGTGAGGTGTCATCTGTACTTATGGTGACGTGTGCAGTCATTTCCCTTCTTTAGGATGGATACTACACCATCCTGAGAATTACAATGTGTGCACAGTTTCGTTTGTTACGAAACGGCTTTATAAGGTATACATTACTACATGCAATGGTATGCCATAATTTCGGGGGCTAAAGTAATGCAGACAAATCTAAACTATTACTGTCACCCAAATGACTTCGAATGTATGCAAATTTTCGCATCGCTGATCAAGTAAAAATCTGTGTGTCCACATCAATTGAAGGGCTTAGCGCAATAAACTACAGTTCAGGGCGGAAATGGTAGAAGAGAAACTAACTTAGCAATGTTTAAGATACCTACGAAAACAATAGAATGAAATGATCTCATTTTTATATTTTTGGTCTTACAAACAAACATACTGATGGGGCAAACAGAATTCTTTTTTGCTTCCGTCATTATTACAATACTGAAGTATGTGCAGAAACAAATTTTGGCCACTCGAGTGCAATTATCAGATTATCCCGTACGAAATGTCGTATTTTTGCACCGTAAGGAAAAGAACGAAACTGTGCACCTAGACTACTACCGTTAGTCAGAAAAATAGTCCCCATCGGACTCCACAACACTCTGGCACCTGTCAACCAGTTGTTGAATCCCATGCTGAAAGAAGTCACCGGATTTGAGGCAAAGAACTGGGTCATTATACGTCGCACGTCATCATCATTTTGCAGTGTTTTTGCATGTTGCGAAGACAGTAGTCTGTTGGGGCAAGTTCTGGTAAAAGCGCCGGACGGGGGGTGTTTCTCCCAGCCACATTCATCGATCTTCGTACAGGTCCTCCTTGTTGCCATATGTGGGCGCGCATGATCACCGTGGATGAGCATACTCTTGCGATTAACCAGAGCAGGACGTTTCTCCAACAATGCAGTACGTAGGCGTTCAAAATTCTGACAGTAGACATCTTCATTGATGGTGTGGTTACGTGGCAAGAGCTCAAAATGGATTATCCCACGGATATTCCACCAAACACTCAACATCATTTTACAGGGGTGGAGATCCTGTTTGGCACAGTTCCTGCGCTCCCCTTAGGTACCCACTGTCGTTCGCATATAATGTTATGGTAGCAAACCCACTTTTCATCCCGTCACCATTCTGCCCAGAAATGGATCACGTTTGTGACGGGTGAGCAAGGAACAGCAGATGTCAACTTGCTGCTGCTTCTGTGGAGGCGTTAACGCGTGGGGTACCCATTTTCCGAGTTTCGAGACGTACCCAGTCTTGCTGCTGATAATGATTCACGGTCGAATGGGTAACATGGAGTTCACTGGCCAGTTCTTCAACAGTTTGCACTGGAATTGCATCCACCGCTGCTCGCAGGGCATCGTTGTCCAACTACACGTTTTTCTCTTCACGTGGATTATCGGTGAGGCTGGTGTCCCCAGACCGCAACCTCTGGTACTTTCGCACATTCACAGCACCCTGATCACCTACGGCATTGATGTTTCGTACCGCTGCGCTGGCTGGATGTCCGTGATGAAATTCATACAGCATGACATGCCGTATGTGGTCCTCCAATACTACCATGATCCAACACAAGCCACACTTCCAAAACGTGGAGTAGACCGTTCTCCTCCTGCACAATCAAGTGCCTTCTATGACTCAGCTATGGCACGTACAGTCTACTTCACTATTCACTTGTTAGATGGCGACATTGCAGCGGTCATCGCAAACATTACTTATGGGTTAACTCGGTACTTTGGGATATATCAATAAGTAAAATTCTGTCTGTGGAAAGTGATTAAAAAATGGGTAGAAATATCATAAATAGAAATATCTTAAATTTCTGAAAGCAATAGAAGGTTCATACACAATAATGGATAGTGGATGGAAGGCGCTATCTGTTGGAGAGTATGTTCTTCATGGCTTAAATCTCGATAGCACTATATGAATCAAAATGAATAGCACTATAAATCAGAAATGATACATCTAAAAAAATGTACGTTGGTGCGAACTGGTTTGTATCAATAGAATACACCTTAGAACGAGATTCTGCTAGATCCCTTCAATGAGGGATCACCCCCTCCTCCAAGTTCTCGAGCACACACTTAATTATATTTTTTTATGATTAATATAATGGATAGAAACATTGGAAAACAAATTAGTCCTAAATTTTTGCTTTACACCCCGAAAACTGAAAATCCTGCCAGAATCCCTGTATTAGAAATTAAAGTTTAATGTCACTGAGTTGACAATACTACCAACCTGGTATCCAGCAGCGATGGTAACAATCATATGTGAAGCACAGACTGCAATGTTGCAAATTGTGAATAAAACGTGACGTGAAATATCCAAAATAAATTCATACTTCGAGTTTTATCTCAAAAATCACTCACTTCTAGGTACAGATGTAGGGTTTATATATATATTAAAAAAGAGATCCATCATGCGAAGTTGCTCCCCCAGATTCTAAAAACGGGAACTACACTTTGTCAAGTGGGCTCCGTACCACTTCCTTGAATCGAAGCCAAGACTTACCTCCTTCCCGAATAGGCACCTTATGCTCCGTCATGTCTCCTCCTTCCATCAGATGCATTGTGCGGATGGTTGTCCGAATTCCCCTTTTCATGGAGCATAGAAGCATCAGATTGTAACTCGATCCTCAGTTGGGTTGCGCGTTGCTGCCATGTTCCTTTAAAAAGGAGCGGGATAATACAAGCAACCCCATATGAATGTGGGAACAAGCTGAGATAACTGTTCAGTGGTTCATTAATTTGAACTTTTTTAATAGTAAAAGAAGAATCTGACGTCACAAAAGTAAATTGATATGAATGAGTGTCTGTAACGGAGTATTTGAACGTCAGTTGAATAGCATTGTCTGTTCACATATTAATATATATAAAAGAATTCAACCTGGCTTCTTGTAACCCTGCTTCGCTCGTTCGCTATTAATTCTAGTGTGTGCGTTATTTTTTAAGGAAATCTCAGGGGTACAACACAAAAATATGGCTGAATTGCTGACTGACCACATGTCCAGGTAATCCATAGTTTTTAAAATATCTCGCATGACATACACGCAAAATGAATTTGTAACGTGGCATAAAACGTCCAAATATTCCATAAAACTCAACTGAATGTATATTTTTTGCCTAACACTATCTGCAAGTAGAAGGTGATACGTAAAGTGCATTTTTTTTTTATTATTAGAAACTTCTGTTATATGTCCTTAAATGTAATTCCAATGTTGTTATTTGCATTATTTCCGATGCGTGCAATGCAGAATGTGATGGAAAATAAAATAGGGGCATGAGTAAAAGAACATACATTGTTCGAGGTCGTATATGAATGTAATTGGTTGCCTTTACGTGTCTACGGTTCAGGCCTTCACAGTCGTATAACTGTCCTTGCACTTATATATAACTCCTTGATTTTGCATCACATTCTGCACTGCACGCATCCGAAATAATGCTAATATGAACATTGATGAAAGTACATTTAACGCCCTATATAAGAAGTAGCTAATATAAAGAATTACCTCATTGATTATAGAATAACGAGGTAATTTCTGGTCACCCTATGAATGACAAATAAGTAAAAATTAACGTCACTGATATAGTACTACACGGGTGATTGGATAGTCAAGTCTTGCACAAACGTCCACATTAACTTGTAGTCATGAGCATCGTTCGAATGAAGTTCATCGTCCACCTTTAGTATTGTTTTTCATCGTCAATCCTTCACTCCACCTTATTGCCTACTTGCAGTAGTTTTCAGAGAGAGAGAGACTCGAGTAATGCCTGTAGTAATTTCAAACATTGATTTAATTCGGACAAGTGCTCATACATAAGTGAGCAGGAGGAGGTAGCGTAAGGGAGCGGAACGCCGGATCACTGAATTCGGAAAGAGTTATAGACTCGGGGACGCTCACACAAAGTGAGCGTGCTAGTCTCTCGCCCAATATGGTCCCCATATTTTCAAAAATAATTCTGTTTCATTAGTCAACGTACACAGAAATTTGTTTTATTGCCACCCTGAATTTAATCTATCAAATGGAAACCTTCTTAATAACATGATAAGGCAGAAAATAAAACGAATAGTAAAATTATTCTGGAACTCACTTTATTTTTTTCTTACAGCGAGGCCCAGAGTAACAAGAAATGCCATCTTCTCACAATCCGCAACTTGGCTATGTGGGAGGTTCAAAACAATATTGAACCCTTAGGAAGCTTGCATACAATATACCAATTCAAGGGTTAAAGAATATATATATATAATATATATATATACAAAATTTACTTTTCTATACAAAAAAATGACATTCGTACCAACCTGTCATAATAAATCAAAATGCATTAGTAGTAATATGTTTTTCCTTTAATTACAAAAAAGTACTAAGTATTATGATTCCTGATTCGTTAATTTTATTTCAGATTTCTTAAGAACAGTAGAAAAGAAGGCAATCTTGGGGGGGTTATTCTTATCCACAGATCATAGTAATTATGAAGTAATTGTGTACAATTCTTTCTACAAAAAAAAAATCTTATTTCTTTTACTTAAAGACAGATAAATCAGCTTTTCTTTCAAATTTGTACAGGTACTAGAGTCTCCTGGTACAAAAGACCTTTGCACCACATTTTGTTAATATTCTTTTGACCGGCTGTTGTTCAATCCACAGCTCTCCACAAATATTTCATTTGCTTCTTCCAATATAAATTTCATTCGGCACATCAATCACTCTCCGGAACCCCTCCTTATTCATTAAGGCATTTCATGGTGGTGGGGAGGAAAGCAGTACTAATTTAAGTAATCCACTTGATATTTCAATTGTCTCCATTCAAAGACAATATATAAAAAAAAAACTTGCTTCCTTTTTTCATAAAAAAAGAAACCTACCTTAGTCAAGTCTTTACAAATACTATCATACACTAAATTCACATAATTAAGTTACTACACTTTTATTATTATTATATATATTTTTTTTCTCATTTCACTAGAAAAGCCATTGCCGGCCTGCAGTGATAAAAAAGTCTTATCTTAATACATATTTTTGAGTTTTCTTTTGTGTTTTTTGTTATTTTTCAACTTTTTTTCTTTCTGTCGTTCAGGAAACAATACTTAATATTTCACAGAAATTGTTAATACGAGAAAGGTTATTAAATGCTACAAAAGCACAGAACTGAGGCGTGTGAACCCACCATTATCTGGAATGACCCTTCACATAGGGAATGTCTCGGCTCCTCCACACAACTAAGTGCTGAGGAACGGGCTTGTTAGGAAATATACTTACTAAATCACAGTGTTAAATTATTAATATTATAATATTATTAATTATTATCAGCAATTATACCTTAACTTTTCTTAAAAAGAGTCCTGTACTGGATACATGTATGGAAAAAAAATGTCCAATATTTCTTACGATGGCGAATATTTTTTTTTTTTTATTTATTTTGCCTTTTGCTTCTTCATCTAATCCTTCATTCATTCTCTCTTCTGTTTGATTATCCACCTGTCCTGTACATACTCGCAGTATTTTTTTCAATTATGGCAGGAATTTTAGTTGGCGATTTCCTCTCCGTCCACGCTATCATCTTGGATTGTGGAAGCTGTGTCGTCGCTAGCCTGTTGGATGGAACCGCGTTTTGGTCCTATTCGTGATAGTCCTATACCAGGAGTACCTCCTCTCCTATTGAAAAGAGATATACAATAATATTAATAGTTCCATTTCCTAATACCGTACTACGAGAAAGTATAATTACAAAGATATACCGTCGTCGATATGACGAAGAGGCGTAAGCGACAAAAATAATTTCTTTTTACAGGAGAGCATTTTAAAGAAAAACTGTGCTCTTTAACTGTCTGTCTTGTAATGGAAATTAAACCAATCTTTAAGGTTATATACTAATTTTTGTGCAGAAGCACTACTCTTTCAAAACAGGTTTCAAGTGACTTAAAACCACTTTGTATCGATGGAAGAATTGTTTCAGTTCTGCAAGGAACATCACAACAGTAGCACTAATTTTTTGCCAAGACCACGAAGGCGTTATACATTTCAATTAGGTAGTAGTTCAAGAGATGCGCTCACATAGATATTACGACTAGCAAAGCACTGTTGTGCAGCACGCACTGTGCAAGGATACAATTTGCTACTCGTGGATAATGTAGACAAGAAATTCCACAAAAGAAAATTATATAACGTTCCCTTATTTAGAATACTAGGGCCCGGTGCTCCTTAACTACGACCCATGCATGAGAGCGAATAATTTCTTCAACCCTCCCAGCTTATTTGTTTAATTAATAATAATGAGGAAAATAGCACGTCAAATAATAGGTTAATGTGGACAGATATTGACTAGAAATAAGTCGAAAAGAATTACCTACTTTCTAAAGCTCCATCTACTATTTCAACAACGTACGAACATACTAAAAAATACGTAATATTTAGATTTTCCTTAGATTTTTGATTACAGCCAATGTGACTAACTGTTATCGAGTTAACACCAGAGCACGTCTATTTCAATCGATTCCATCAATCTTTATCTCGTAATTAAAGTAGCAAGAAAAAAAATCGTTAAGTGAATGGCAAAAGTAGCCAATGTTGCGAAGGTTGTGTTAGCAACCTGTCCAGATAGGCCTTGTTTCACATTTTTTTGGAGACTCAAGGGTGTCGCACATGGTGTTTGCAAAGTGGATATTCAGGAGTAAATTATACCTGGAAAGTACAGACGACTGCACTATATTAACGTACAAGGTGTGGCAATTTAATTCCTGCAATAGTCGCAGTGTGTTGTTGGGGTATTAAGGCAGGCAAACTAGCACGCTTGAATATGTTCCACCTTACGTTTACATGAGCCACAGATCCAATTAGTTATTCGTCCCAGAGTACCAGACGAAATAGTGAAACATTAGCCCTACTAATAGTTGGTTATGGTGAATATGTTGCGACGAAATCGAGTGTTTCTGAATGGTATAGGAGGCATAAGGGCAAGATGTAGAAGATAGGCTAGTAGAAAAAGAACGGACACACGCGAATGCGGACAAAGTACGTTTCTTCTTGCCCTTAGATCGAAGATTGTTAAGGATAATAGCACAAGAATTGAATATGAATAGGTGCGACAGTTTCTAACGGAGAAGAATTTAGAAATGAGAAAAATTTCTGCAAAGATACTACCTCGACTCTTGACTGATAAGATTATTTACGCATGAATTCGCGTGGATCCTCCACTTTATTCACCTGATTTAGCCCCCTTGCGATTTTTTTGCTCTTTCTAACACTTAAGAAAATGCCCTGAAGGAACAGAGATCTGCTAACATTCCTGACATCCAACACAACGTAACAAGAAGGGCCGCGCTTGCTAAATGGTAGAGCGCTCTCACCTCTGGTGCCTGGGTTTTCTCGGAGTTCTCCCGTTTTCTCCCACTTTCTTCATTCCACCCATCAATATCCACCCGGTCTGAGCGAAAGTTGCCTAAAGGCGTTAAAAAATAAATTAAAACTCAACAACGTGACAACATTACTATGATTATAAAGACCGTTTACAGCAGTGGCATCATCGTCTCAGGAAACACATGTGAAAGAAGCCACTAGTAAAAATGTAAGAACAATTTTCTTTCAGAAAGCAATTCTCGGAATTCATTGCCACACCTTGTAGGCTAAACAACCAGGGCCTGAGAGAGAGAAATATATATATATATATGCATGTATATGAGCTCCTGCGTAGCCTAGTCGGTAGCACGCTCTACTTTAGTGCGAGCGGTCCCGGGTTCGATTCCCGGTGGGGGCTCAAAAATTTCGGTGTTGACCCAGCATCGTGAGGACAATTGGGGAGCTGCTGTGAATAAAA
>JAGDQP010053317.1:0-13588 GCA_022664845.1 Lepisma saccharinum | reverse complement strand
TTTCTTCGGGTAGCGTCACATTTCCATTTCAGATGCATAACCTTACATGACTACATCCCGAAACTTACACGTACGGCGTTTGTCAATTGTTCCAAATTTGATAAGTTGTTCGCTAGGTGACACCACTATCGCTTCGCTCATTAATCAACGTGACACATGTTTTAAATCTACTCTTTAAGCTCGGGAAAGATCTCACAGAGGCCGAAATATAGTTTTTTCATTTGTGTGTTTTTAATACAACAGCAGTATCTTCTCAGAACAGGGATACTTCAAATATCACAACATATTATCATACATTTTAACTTTCCTTCTCTTTTTCACGAAGTTACTCACTCTTTACATTCTATTACACAAGTTTAGTGATAACTACTTTCTCATGCAATTCTATACTGCGTATTAAATGGAGATATCCAAAGTACTTGAAAAACTGGTTCACTCTTTGACGTTTATTTTTCTATACATATATATTTTTTTGGTCCTTCCTCTTGACTTTGACCTCTATTATTCAAACTCTCCTATTCAAACTAAGTCTATTTACTCTCTTCGTTCTACATGACTAGTTACAGTAAAGTACACTCGGCTTCATAGAAAACGGCCCAATGGGTACACTTTCTATGATCGACAGATTCCACAATACGGCAACACTACACAAATATTAGACGTCGGCTTAAAATTGACAATCCAGAAGGTTGTGCTTGTAACGTTTATGAGCCTGGTATTGTCAGGTTGTTAAAAACTTTCGATCTTACAAAAACTTTCCATTCTACCATTTTAATAAATGTGAATGTACACTCAGGTTCATAGACAAAGCCCGATGAGGAATTTTTCAAAGTCCAAAACAATGCATAATATGGCAACCCTGACCCAATATTCAAAGCAGATTTGAAGATCACATTTCACGTGTTCAAAATACTGTGTAACACGCTTTAATCTTGTGTTTCATTGGCCATTTTCTGTGAATCTCATTGTACATCTCTCATTAAACTTACAGCCACCGAGTTTGTTAACGTATCATACAATGTTACTCCACACACACCTATCTAATCTTCCATATTTTGTTTTTTAAATACTTTGTGCTTTTTCATACTCCTCAACCGAATTAGACAAACCTCCTACAATCTAACAGCAATTCCCATTGAGAGGCCGTGTCTCAGTGGTAGAACGCTGGCTTAGCATTCGGGACGTCTTGGGATCGATCCCAGAGGCCGACCACCCTGACTGAGGTTTATTTTTTCCTGTCATACCCGGTAAATGTTGGGATGGTATCTACAAAATAGGTCCTGGCCATTTACCTTCCAACATCCTGTCCCTACCCTATTCCGGTCTGAGCCTGAGATGCCTAAAGACCTAAAAGTTAATTTAAAAATATCAGAAATTCCTATACTTCTTGGCTTGATAGCCCATACTGGGCCTTGGCCTGACAGGCAGCGTTAGTTTAAGGACAGTTCCACGTTTAAAATGCAACGAATTATCACCTTTCAAGAAAGATCAACCAATATACAGTATTTGCACCCCACTATTCGAAATCCTGAAAAAAAGAATGTGTTAGTGAATACATATAAGATACCACTACTGTATTTAAAAAAAGCAAATACTTTACAGGAATAATGAAAACCATGCTTTCAATACAAAGAATGACGATCTGTAAAGTCTAAGAGGGTAATCGAATTTCAACGATGCAATCATGTGAGACTAGAATGTATGCTATTAGTCAAACCGCTAGGATTTTTGATCAAATTACGTTTCTGACTGTATCACTGCATACAATAAAAGACATTAACTTACCGTCATCCCAATCAATTAAGGAATTATCTTCCCACGTCTGTCCACCTGCTGTTCGTATGATCTTTTTGGGTTTCTTCTCTTTCTTCTTCACGCCTGTTCCTTCCTCCGTTCCTCCACCACCTCCTCCTCCTCCTCCTCCTGTAATGGCTGGACCTACCGAGATAACAGTGCTCGCCTTCACCCTGTCTGCCATTTCTTTCGCTCGACTGCTTTCAATTGTTTTCACAGTCTCCATTGGTTTCTCTCCTTTCATCTTCTTGAATTTCTTCTCAATATCCTCTTGTTCTTCTTGCTGAGTATCATGCATTATACCCATCATTTCACTTTCGCTTGGCATTTTTGCACCTATCGGTTTGGATCCATACATTTTGGGTGTAGCACTGTAAATCAAAATAAATAGCATTACATCTCATTCTTTATATTTTGGTACAAACACTTGTAATCTAAAACAACTGGAACGTTATTTCCGACTGATTGAAGAATTCTCTCAAGGTCAGAAACTTTTACACCAATTTCGGTCCGAATTTAAAATACAATCAGTGGCGGCTCGTGGTCTAGATATTTGGTGGTGCACAAACATCATTCACATATTAAAGACCAACAATAACAACATTTTGTAGTCAAAACAAAATCAGACTATAGTGATTTATATGGAATAAATTGAAATACTATTCATAAATGGGAATGGCAACTCGTGACCCATGTTAAAAATATACACAAAAATTAAAAAAAAAAAAAAAAAAAAAAAAACCTCAAAGCATTTTCAGGAAAACTGTTACTCAGGATAGCCGTCATGTTTCAGGTTAATACTCAGGTCATGTTACTCATGATAGCCATTAAAATTATCTACCATGTTTCAGGTTAATAAAAGCAAAAGAATTAAACATAATTGTTCATACATTATTACAGCGAAATGATGAGAAAGAAACACTTTGAAGTATAGATACTTTATCATAGACTATCCAATTTGATAAGCTCTATTATTTAAATATAAAAATCACTATCTTTTGATTGAATGAACTAACCGCAAGAAAAGAAAAGTAGGCGGGAGAAGTTATTCCTAAAGTGAGTGGAAACATTGTCCACACAACGCGATGCGGAATTTTTTCAAGCTGGAAGGCTATGCTCCCCCTATTGAGTGCACAGCAGACGAAAATTTCGGTTGCAAAACCCGAGTCTTACTAGGCAACGACTGTCCCCGTAGCCTTCTGTACAATTTTCACCCCTTCAGCAGCCCATGCGTAAAAGTGTAGTGCAAGCGTGTTTGTCTGAAAAAATGACAAATTTTGAATACAAGGCGGTGAAAAAATATTTAATGAAGAAGGATATGAAAGCACAAGTACACAATGATATGAAAGATACTCGTGGGGACTTAGCTCCGTCATTTTCAACTGTTGCCAAGTGGACATTTGAGTTTAAATGCGATCGTGAAAGTCTAGAACCTGAATCACGAAGTGAATGACAAAAATCAGTCACTACACCAGACACTATTGAGACAGTTCATGATATGGTATTGCAGGATGGGTGATTAATGATGACTGACATTACAAAAAGCCTGGGCAATTCTGGTGAATGCGTATATTTTGAAAAACAAATTGTGCATGTAAAAAAAAAAAAAAAAAAAAAAAAAAAAAAAAAAAAAAAAAAAAACCTGAAAGATGGAAGCCGCGACTGTTGACACTCGACCACAAACAACTGAGAATTCTCTAAGGACAACCTATCCCACTAAAAAAATATTTTTAGCGTCGATTCACAACTACTGATGAATCGTGAGTGCTAACTGCTAACTACACTTCAAGAACGAAATAGCAGTGAAAGCAGTGGATACATCCTGGTTCTCTACCTCCAAAGGAGGCCGAGGCCATGTACGTGAAGTCTGCCGGAAAGTTATTGCACACTTTTTTGGGTTGCAAAAGGTATCCTTCGCATTGACCACCTTCCACCAGGTAAAACAAATACCAGTGAATACTATAAACAGCTTTTAGACCAACTAAAGGAAAAAATAACTGAAGAAAAGCCCGCTTTAACAAAGAAGAAAATCATCTTGCCTCACGACAATGCTCGGCTCCATACAGGTGTCATTGCAATGGCAAAAATCAATGAGTTGCGTTATGATTTACTGCCATATCCATCTTATTCGCCAGATTTGGCTCCATCAGACTTCCATCTCATCCCGAAGCTGAAGATATACCTTTCCTAACCTCGATTTCTTTCAGACGAAAAGTTTCAAGCGTCAGTGGAGGAATATTTTGCAGGCCAAAAGGAATGTTTTCTGCGACGGCATAAAGGCTTTGTTTAAACAAGTGTACTAGTGTAAAGAAAGACTACACAGAAAGTTAATCACGATTTTCCATAGATATGCCCGTGTCTTGTATTTCATTCCAAAATCTTTTCAAATGACCCTCGTATTACAATCAAGGGCAGAAAAAAATATACAAGAAACTATCTTTAGAGAAATAATATTACCTAACAATAGCAGCTGGTATTTGAGCCATAGTTGTGGCTATCATTGGAGCTTCCATTGGTACTGGCGCAGGCATAAATGGTCGATTCATAGGAGGAGGAATGAATCCGGGCGGTGGTGGTCCCAACATAGGTCCTGGACCGATACCCATAGGAGGAGGCATTGCTAAAATAAAACAAAGCACGAAACACCATAAGATAAAAGAAATTACTAATTACATAACAAAAGGAAGAAATATTCTCTATTAATCCATGATCCATACAGAACAGAATACAAGATAGTAATATCAGTAAATTAAACTTAGTAACTAAATTTAAGGATCCTTACGTTCATCTATGGTACATTAATTTCCTGAGGGAGGCAACAGGAAAGTTTTCCATTTCTACACGTTAGTTACAGGGAAAGTTAAGAGTTACAGCCAATTAAGAAGAACAAATCTTCCCTTTTCCAATTATCTTTTCTCTTTAAAATTTCCCCAGGATCTAGTTTTTAAAAGGGTTAGTATATCACAAGGGGGCTCCACAGTCTAGTGGTTAGAGCGTTGGACTCATGTCCGCGTGGTCCCGGGTTCAATTCCTGGCTGGAGTCCCACTTTTCGGCGTCCACCCAGCGTCGTGAGCCAAACTGGGGAGCCACGTGAATAAAGACGTGACGGCCACACTCGGTCTAGAAAGCCCCTGATACGCCTGTTCGTTGTTAGGTGCGCGCAGGGCTAACCACACAGCCGTCACCCACGTGGACGCAGTTCCACCAAACGCGGACAGATGGCGTTGGGATAGGCTCAGGGTCTATCGGCCTGTCACGCCAGTGGTTATTATTATTTATTATTATTATAGTACATCACAAGCCCGAACTTGCGAGGAATATGTCAGGGTATCTTACTTCTGTGTGTTCTTGTTGTCGGCGAAGAGTGTGGCACTGGTCATCCTGCAGATGCTCCAACAAGCCCCACCAGACTAAACGAAGATCTTGGACGTGCTAAGGTTTGGAGCCTGGGCAATATCCAGCGCAGTCTAACTTATGACCGAAAGAAGTTTTTCAGATGCAAAATATCGGTTTACTGCGTATTATTTACACCGTATAAGGAATATAATCTTACCTAATTAACTAATTGGGTTACACTAAAAAATATTAAAACACAATAAAGCCTATATAATTGATATATTTTAACTATTTCCAATAATAGTAGATCAATGTCGAAAACACAGTCCTTGTTCGTTGACCTTTTAGATCAATATTCGCAGTCCGACTATATATAGGTCTGTGTAGTATATTGTACCAACATACAACAAACAAAACTGCAGCTTTTTAAATTGAATTACACAAGGCTAGAGAATTATTTTGTTTTTTTATTGATCCCGGTGCAAGAAATGGGAAACTCCCGACTTGAAATCAAGGGATCCCAGGTTCGATCCCCGAAGGAAACGGGAAAATTCCGTAATGTCGGAGTCCGGAATTGACTTCGAACACCTATAGTTTAGTTTTTAAGTTCATATTAATGTCATGTAACATGCTATCAATCAACCCAACTGGCTGCTACGTGATACTATAATCGTTGCCGAGCAACTACTTGCATGGCTTATTTAATATGATGAATATTGAACATCACATCTCGTTATCATCACCAGCATTAACAGGATTATAAAAGCAATGTTAGTAATTGAAATCCGTGTAGCGCTATGAACACTTATATGGACACTCACACAGACACGTAAAATACGTAACGTCTGGGTTAAGATGCATAGAATAACGCTAATTTAGTCTGCAGGAATTGTTGATCTCCTCAGCTGTATTAGCTCCATCTACTTTTTCTGCAAGTGATGAATAACAAAACAATTTGATATTCAGGATCAGTTTACGTCCTAATCGAGCAAGCAGCTTCTAAGGGTGAGTTCTACTATTACTCTGTGTGGTTTGTAATCCGAAGTAGAGTACCGGTACAATGACGATCATGCGATGTTATTTCGTCACTGAAAATGAATGTCGACATTCTTTCTCGCCTCCCTAGAAGATAGATTGCAGGACTTAGTCTCAAGGCCCGGCGGATAACAAAGGCTATTCTAAAATTCAATTTGTGGCTCAGTACTTTATAAATTCTACGAAATAATTGCCCCTTTATTTAAAAATCAATATTGTTTCCAGAAAAAAAAAAAAAATTTCGCTGGGTGAGTTGTAATGCTCGTCGTGCACGTCTAGGCTTCGATTTCTGGGTGAAAACTTCATTAAACGTAACTTCTAAACTATATTTAAAAATGCGGAATATGTACGTACGTGTAAGATGATCGATCTCCATTGTTTCTGTGAAAATACCAATTACAATGTGGTTTTTTTTTGTTTGTTTTTTTACGTTTTGTATCACACTAGACATTTTCGTCAGGAAACACACATAACAGAATAAGAAAAGAAAAAGGAGAATGAGAAATCAGAAAAAAAATGGATGTCTGATTGAGATCAGTATAGCCAGCTACAAAAAAATGGTAAGTGACTTTTTTCGTTTCGAATAAGGTACTATTTTGTGGCACAGATTTATGTGATTTCATTGTTTATATGCTTCAACAATCTACAAAGGACACTCAGTTTTATGTAAGTTAACTCAAATTTGTATTTAGAAGAGAATTTTTTGATGTGATAAAGCAAGACATGTCAACGTGAAAATGGACGACGCGAAGAAGTTATTTTGTACTTTGCGACATGACAGAGATTGTTCTTTGATTTTATACGTATTGTCACACTCGCAAGAAATTTTATAAGCACTCAAGAATTTGTACTATTAGTGTAATAACTTTTGAACTTAGTGAATGATTTTCCCCACACTTCTCGTGTGATCTGATTCTAAGAGAATACACATTTTAAAATGTGAGAGACTTTGAGGAAGATAGTTAATTTGACAACACATTTTTGCTATGTTTTTTGGGGTTAAATAATAGAATTGTTTACTGTTTCGCGACCAATCCTGTACTGTATTTATCCGTTGCTAATACAGGTAATAGTGATCAAATTAATCTCTTTGTCGAGGACTTCTATTTCGTCAATTTATGTGCACGAAGGAAGAAATTCTCCCGTAAATTGACTTTGATAATACAAGAATTACAGAAATCATAATTTATGTAGAATGTACCTGCTGTAGATTTTTTGTGGACTGTGCCATTATTTCCACTATTTTCTTTTTCAACTGTGAATTTTAAGTTGGAATGTAAAAAATCTAAAGTTTGAAAAAAAAAATGAATTTCTGAATAAATTAGAATTAAAGATCTGAATAGATAAAAGAACCAAAGAACACATTAGAGATGGCAAAACTTCTGATCTAATACGTTTATCAAAGCATTAAATGTCGCAGACCACAAAATAATTTCATTCCATTTCGTTCATCGGTCAGATTCCCACACTGACATGACCATTAAAGTTACGAGTTACTATATAATATTACAGAGAATCGTCTCTTAAATACAGAGAGGAGTAAATGACACTTGGATGCCTTTTCAGATACTTTATTGAAGTACAAAAATAATTAATATAAATCTTCGCCAGAAAAAGTAACTTATCCAAAACGTAAAAAAGTCACCTACCAGTTTAGATGTCTGGCTACACTGATTTCAAGCGGTTAAATCAGACACAATTTTATCTTGTGTAAAATTCTCGGTCTTGTCCCCCCCCATCTTTTTTTCTTTTTCCGTTTACGTTATCTGACGAAGTATCCAATGTGATACGAAACGTAAAAACACGTGATTAGCATTTTCAAAAAAACAACGGAGAATATACCGAGCGGCCGTAGTTCACTTGGTAGAGTGTTGGCTTCGCATTCGGGAGGTCATGGGTTCGTTACCAGCGTGACTAACCTGATCTAGGTGTTTCCCCAGTCACATCAGGCAAATGCCGGGATGGTATCTCCAAAATAGGCCCTGGCCGAATCCTTCCTGCAACCTTTCCCCTTCCCGTTATCTGAGCCATAGGTGCTAAAGGCCATAAATAGAATTTTAAAAAAAGCTGAGATTATTTACACGTAAATACTTAATACACACCCTAAATGGTACGGCTTCCAAGCGCTACACAGTTGTATACATTTACAGAGCTAAGTGGACTTCAGGAAGATCACCTGGCCAAGAAATCATAGCCAATCCGATATTTCGGTGCATAGCTAAAACAACGGAGAATATACCAAGCCGCCGTAGCTCAGTGGTAGAGCGTTGGTATAGCAATCGGGAGGTCGTGGGTTCAATCCCAGCAGCCTACCATCCTGACTGAGGTTTTTCCTCAGTTATGTAACTGGGATAGCATCTTCACCATAGGCCCTGCCCGACACATTCCCGAATCCTTTCACCTTCTCTATCCCGGCCTGAGCCTTAGATGCCTCAAGGCCATAAATAAAATTCAAAATTCTAGTAGCTGAATCTAACCATTTTATATATTTACATATATCGAAGCCTAAAATTAGAATTCATCCATCCTTGGCATAAGCTATTTACACCTTTTCTCGGTTGGTTTAATACACGATTTAAGTCCTCTTTTTAAGTCTTCATTCAATGGAAGGAATAACAAACACGCCCTGTTTATCTTGCCCAAGAACATTCAGGTCAATGACCTGCCTCCGAGAAGAACATCCATAATAATGCTTAGCTACGGACTTCACTCCCGATTTTGGCCAGTATGTAGGTTGTGGCTTAGCAATGGATTCGAAAATTTTATGCCTTCCATTTTAACCAATGGAGTTGTGACTTAACTCGTACCTTCCCAGTGCTGATCCAAAGTCTGCGGTCTTAACCAATAGACCACAACGTTCCTGTTCTTTGAATGAAAAATAAATTAAATAAAGAAACAACGATACAGTAGTTCTTTTGTTACCGACCCTATGAATTCTTAATAACAAGAAAAGAGCATCAGCTATACAACAGAGAACTAGAAAGCAACTTCCACCCTCTGAAACGAACAGTCAAGTATGAGACCAATTTATTTTTTTTCTAGATGTTAAAACTCACCTTAACTGTTTTCCCTCTAGTAGCAGTCCTCAATCAATGTCTTGAAACGAACACTTGAATGCTGAAAGAAAAATTTCATTACGTAAACAGTTTCCTAATTCTGATGAAAGCACCAAGGATGGAAAACACATCTGAAACGCTGCCTCGATAGAATCTAAAACACAATGAATATATCTACTAACTATGGTAAATTCGAAGGCCCTTGTAGTGCAAATATAGCCTTATAATTAAGGCCTGTGCGTAATATGATTATTTACAATGAATATAGTTAAATGAAATAAAAATATTTTACTCTACTTCGAATCCTTGCCTAAGGACGAAACTGTTAATAGCGTTTCGGGAACAAAACTGACAGACAAAACACTAAAATATGTTCCCTCCTCTCCTCCATACATTTTACAACTGCGAATTTAAACAAAAATGCTACCCTAGGCTTACAGACTTCAATGGAACTGGAACTAATACGCACCTCCAAAATACTTTTATTCGTGGTATGAAGGACAAAAGTTACACACGAGTAAATCAAGAGAAGTTTCCCTATTTAATTCTCTCCTTGTCTTGAAGGAGTTCCTCCTGGTTGATCTGTTTGGCGGTAGCTAAAATTTTTCAATGTCGAGCTCACATCTCCACATTGCCAAAACCGACGAGGGAAGCTGCTGCGATCTTGCTGTATACCTCTTATATAGCTCCAGGTTTCAACCTTGGTGTGGAAATGATCTGGACGAAAACCTAATAAACTAGACCTGTACCTTTCCATACAACATAGTTTCGAAATACTGGGAAAATCAGAAAACGCCCCATTTTTCACGATGGTAAACGTTACGCTATCATTTTTTTTTAGTGCGAAAAAAGAAAAGATGGAATCTCATTATCATAATGAAAAACTATCACACGTAAACATAACTTAATAAAAAAGGCGTGAAGCTGCAGCACCATGATACACTATGTTGGAATGTTACAAGATCTTTTGCCGTAACCCAAACTAGCTAAAACAAAGCCGACATTCGTATGTATCATCATCAACTATTGCATCAGGAAGATATCGGTGGTGCACTCGGCATCCCGGACAAGCAGCACTGGGGAGACAAACTGAAAGGTACTACAATTAAGACTTTGGTCGTTACATGAGGTCGGAAGTTATCGCTGAGGGACGTTATTCCTTAAATGGGCTTAGGACAAAAGTTGCCAGTTTAAACCATAGAAATTTTAAGAAAACCGCTGCGTGATTCCCATTTCTCTCTATAAACTTCAGTGTCTCAACTTCCTGAAAAGTGGTATTTGGCCTACATCAAGTTCAACATACCAACCTATCCTGAGGGTTCATACCATTTTACCTTACATGCCCATAAACTATACTGAAATTTGTAGCCGCGCTCAAGAAATTTACCTAATCAAAGAATTTCTTACACGAGACAGTGTAAATTTCACAATATAACTACTTTTAGGAAGAGAGAAACAGTGTAAATGTATACACGACAGTATTTGATGGGATATCTGTAACATGTAGTTGCCATACTCCATATTGTGGATGTTTAGAAAGCAACAAAATTACATAACATCGTAATTTCATTAGTGTTCTGATGGAGTTGCAAGGCGGTTCCCAAAGTAGCGAATTTACAAAGAATGAATCCTTGTTCCACAAAAAGTTAAGTAAAACAAAATTCATTCATTTTCATATTTAGCATATTTGACAAAGACGCCCAAAATTTCATTGTTGTACGTTGTTAATAATAATCAGAAGTAGCATATAGCAACAACGAACAATAAAAGCACCTTTTAAAAATAACAATACCCTATTATTGTCACTGAATCTATGACTACAATCTTTACACATTTCCAATTAACACGTTCATTCACAAATGTCCACATACACATTTCTCGCGCGTCCGACACAAGGAAACAAATGGCTCGCTGAAGAGTACCCGGCAAGGGTTTCGCTATCCAGTAAAGCCCGAGAAATAGCAAGATGTTTGCCAAGTCAGGTTTTGGAGAGCCATTTGTCGGTAATCGCGACGGGGCACCATTTTCGCGGTATTCCAGAAGTTAACAAATGATTTGCTAAAGAGTACCCGGCAAGTGTCTCGCTATCATGGTCTCAGAAATAGCAAGGGGTTTGCCAAGTCAGGTTTAGTGAAGCATTTGTTAACTTCCAACTAGAGAGAGATTAAGAAAAACAAGAGAGAAATACAACGGCGAACACTATCCGCGTACACACAGTCGACCAAAGCTGTGTGAGTTGGTTCTCCGGCGCAAGATTGTAAGGTACAAACGATCTTGTGTCCCTCTACCAACTTTAAACAAACTAGAGGCCCTCACAGATGGTAGGGGCCTTAACGTGGCTGTGGGGTTTTCAACTAACACCTACCTGTACCAGCATTTTGGAAATACGATTCATTCACGTTAACTTTTACAACGTCAAAGGTGATGTGTTTTCTCTTATTTACTTACTTACTTATCCATAGCTTATGAAACTCGCAAGTTCATCGCCGCAGTAACAAACGTTCTCCATAGGATTCTGTGTGTTTTCTCTTAGTTTCAGAAATTTCAGGGTGCAGTAAGAAATAAATTCCTTCATTTTCCCCGGGTTTCCAGACTAAACTTAGATTTCTCCAGATTGTCGTAGTTACATTTATTTAAGGGGAAAACAAAAGAAACATAAGCTTAATTTTGCCTTCCGCTGCAGGCATTTTACAACATAAACTATAATGCCCCGAATCATATAGACAGATCTAAGCTGACACCTCATTTTGACTATAGCTGTGAAACTAGTTTTTACTAAATAAACAACTATGACTGAATCGACCGCTTTTATATCTCTTGTTCAAAAAGAGTAATGCTGAATATAAAAGCAATCGGAGAAATAAAAGTGTTTTAGCCGCCAATTTTACAAAATAATATCGTACCATTTGTTAAGAGAACTTCCTCCTCAAACTCATCAGCAATATTTTGTCAAGTAACAGCTTCGCTCGGTTTCGCTTTCGTCATTTTCAAGAAAACGAAGGACGGTGAAAAGCCTCAAAAGAACATTCATATGATCGTGAGATCTAATGGTATACCTGACGAGAAACGAGTAGAACTTGTTTCCACAGTCAACCACATACCGGCTCGGGACTTGTTCGAGCTCAAACAACCTTTTAGCAGTTCAGCACATATACAGAGACTTTTTTTTTTTTTGCGGGTGCAGCTCCAAGCTGGGCTTTGAAGAAAGCACAAGAATTTGACTTCTATTGATTCACGATTCAATAACATTTTTTTTTTTTTAATCCTAACATGACAACAAAATAACCTTTAAAATACTCTCCTAGCATTATTTTCGACTTTCATGTACACTAAAACTGTCCTTAATTCTGGAGGCGGAATAGATAGAGCGAAAAGGGCTTAATTAGTAATGACCAACAATTATTTGCCAGATTAATGTTCGGCTGTAAAGGAATATGTCCGGATTGTTGTTACAGAACGTGACTACTGTAAAAGCATTGTGAAATGTTATGTAGGGACTGAAAAATGAAAACATCAACTGAGGCACCTTGACCACAGTCAAAAAGTGAGTTCTTCTACCGCTACGTCTATAAAAAGCTCTTCCTGAATTGTTTGGTGCTGCGTCTAATGCCATTACAAGAATACTATGTAACATACATTTTTCCTGTAAGGAAACTCTCACGGGAAATGGTATATCAACGGGACGTCTATTTTTGTTAGTTGCGAGTAAAAAACACGGGAGGAACAAGTAATATGCTGTACTCTGTACTACTGTTGTGTGCTCAGTAATTAGAGGTTGAGTTCCCAAGCGGCATTAAAACACGTAACGTGTCAACGAACTTTTTTATGAGCTTTAGGCATTTATGATGGGTCACGCAGGCATAGGATAAGGAAAAGAATGCGTGACGGAGTCGGACAGGACTTATTTCTTTTTAATTTATAGATTTAAGGCACCTCAGACCAAGATAGGGCAGGGTTAAAAAAAACACCTAATATAAAAAAAAAAAAAAAAAAAAAAAAAACTCAGGGCCCAGGCGTTTTTTCGGGTTTTAAAAATAAAATATAAAAACGTAAAGCTTGTAAACAGATCTCAGTAGCTCAGTCGGAAAAGGTGTGTCACTACTGTGGAATCGAGAGGCCTGGAACGGGTCTGTTCTGTGAGGGTGCATCACTTCATGGCATGCATGGAAAAACTTCCATAGCACGGTAGAGGTGCTACCGGGACAGCAAGAGGGTCACCAGGACGATAATAGTTCCTTTCCACTAAAAGTTTTATAATTAAATCTAAGATTTTATTCCCTGTTGTCTCTTTGTGGTTTGAATTTATTTTAAGGCCTTTAGGCTCAGGCCGTATGGATGATGATGAGATGAATTGGTGGAATGAAGA
>JAGDQP010053316.1:0-13589 GCA_022664845.1 Lepisma saccharinum | reverse complement strand
TGAATACTTTTCGAAGTACGTATAAAAAATTATATTTTTCTCAAATTTGATGTATATTAGAGCTCTTTTGAGTTTCAGAGTCATGAATCTGGTGAAACAGAATGGTATATAACAATTTTGTCTTCAATTGGTTTTTATTCTTCTAAATTTTTAATCACCTGTTAATGCTGCAAATGTCTGTGTCAAGCCAGGTTGTAAAAAGCAAAGAGAAAAATGTGATCACAGAATATTGGGTGGACTAGAGAGATAAGACGTTTCTGATGTGAAATAAAAATATGGTTAAAATAAGATGACAGTTTGAACTATTAAATGGTCACTTATTTTGTTAAGCCGGTCATCTTTATTGTTCAGCTGATTACCCTTTTCGTTGAGCCGGTCACCAATATTTCTTCGAACCCATAAAAGGTGATCGAATAACAATAAAAATCATACAACCATTGAAAATCTATAAAAACCATATAAATTAAACGATTTTAAAGGGGTAGTAAATAAAATTTAGAAACTTCAAAACAAATTTAATTTTGTCGTTTACGTCCTAATTTCTATCTACTGACAACAACTTCATGATCCCCAAAACGAGGTAGATGAATCACCTTAAGAGACTAAACTTTTCTTTAGCAAGCAAGGCAGAACTTCTTTCCATAGGTTTTCATTACAATACATTAAAATATGCATTCTTTCATATGGAAGTGGTAAGTCTTTGATATATACATATATATATAATAATAATAAATCACAGCCATATTCAATCCACTACTGGATGAGATATATATATATATCTTTCTCTGGGTATATTTATGCATATACAGTGTTCGATATGTTATAAATTACAAAGGGGGAATCCTAAAACAGTGGTTGCTGATAAGTTTCAACGTACTATCTGTTTGGGTGGAAATACAAAGATTTTATCACTAGTTGTGATGATATTAGGTATCAACAACTGGAGATGAAATCCTCACGTTTCACGGAAAATCTCCGGCATCCCTCGTCAATCGCTATAATAATTCACAACCATATTCAATCCATTACTGTATGAGGCCTCTCCCGGAGGGAGAAGTAGGTCTCCTGCTCCCACGCTATCCACACGTGTTCAGAGAGGAGAGCCGAAGCTCCCAAGTGTGAACGCCACTGTCTTTTATTCACAGCAGCTCCTCAATTCGTCGACCCCAACCCCATCACAACGTGTCGTTTCTAATTTTTTCAAATTTTCAGGCAAGTAATTTAAACAAAAGTACCTCCATATACGTAGGTACTTGTTAATGTTCTTTTAACCCATTTTTGTTAATAACTTCAGAGCGGCTCATCATCGAGATAAGTCAATTTGAGACAAGAAAATGTATCAAAATGTCATATTCTGTCGGTCCTAACTTATTCCTGAATTACAGATTTTGAGATACGACACTTTGTAATAGGGACGACGAATTGTCCTCACGATGCTGGGTCAACGCCGAAATTTTGAGCCCCCACCTAGAATCGAATCCGGAACGCGACTTTTGAATTCGCAGCAGACTTATGTTATGGGACTAAAATTAACCAATGACGTACTACAATTGTAAGCATTACAAACTAGTATGAAAAATTTTCGTATCAAAACAACAACGTTCAGAGAGTCGTGCTGACTTTGAAACCTCGAAACAACGGTACTCTAGAAGATGTAAGAGAGATGGTTATTAAAACAGTATCTATTATATAAAAATTAGTTGATCTGTATGAATGCGCTGGAAAAACAAGAATGATGAAGGAATGTGAAATGGATGAATCTGTTATTGATGTGAGTAACAAGGTATTGCATTGCTGAATTTGAGATTAAAATCGAACTTCTTGGAATTAATAAGTATTTATACAAGCTTAGGAAAACGAATAAAACGGATATGATAGATGATAATTACTATTACACATCGAATGATAGAACGCATACAATTCCTAGTATATTATATTTCGTGTGATCAATCGTACAATATTTTATAGTGCTTCACACGTTACAATTTTGTATACGAGTGGATAATCACTATCCGATTATGCTACGATGCTAGAGATCATAGTTCTGACATTTAGGCTCAACTTAATTATGATACTAATATTTGGGAAAGTAGCCCATTTTAAAACAAAATAATAATTAAAATATTGATAATTATTACGCAGCAGTAATTCCGTTTATCTTAAAACCACATTATACCCAGAGAATCTAATTTTTACTAGATTTCAGTGGTAACAACGTGTCGTAGCTTTACTGCTGTATTTCAATAAAGATATGTTTACCTCTTTAGACAATTCATAATTTTCAATATGAACACACAAGTAATGTTGAACCATTTATTCAGACTTCGCTGATCAGTTCTTCGCCATGTGTGTTGCTTTTACAATATTCCTGAATTAATAAGATATGTGACATTACACAGCACATCAAAACATAAAAGTAACGGTATATTAACTTCTATTTATGTCTAAGAGTGTCAGTTAGTAATACTGTAGTTTAACTTCTTCTACCGTAGAGCACTGGAAACGCCTCAAAATGCTACGTTTATGTTCCTATAGCAATGGAAGGTACTAAAATACATGCAAAATACAAACATATGGAATAATGTATCTTCTATGTGATTCCTAGGGAAGGCCATGCATGGGAAGGGTCAGCTGTCTTAGCCCTTGCATAAAAATAAGTTCCTACGGTAAACTTCCTATCTCACGTTTTCCACAGTTAGCTATGACGTGACGTCGTTGATCCATTTACAGTAGGTCTACTTCTGTAATATAGTAATCAAAGTTTTTCATTATTTCTGATGCGCAAAGTGCAGAATTTTATTCAAAGCCATATAGGGATATAAGTGCTAAGTCGTATTTACAATACCATCCACGTCCTATCATTTCCCACACATTATGACTGCAGCAGATTCGGTTCCACAATAATTGCCTTATGTGAACTGCATTGCATACTATGGCAATGTGCATTATTAGATCACGTCGAAACTCTCACATTACACCCATTTTTTTGTATTTTGTAATCATTTTGTTTTAGTACTATTATAATTTTACGACAATACGGGCTTGTATCCATCTTGAATAAAGAAAAAGACAGCTTTCTGACAAGGATGATATACTTTAATAACAAAAAGAAACTAAAGTGTAACAATTTACTCTTAAGTTTCTTTTTGTTATTAAAGTATAACAGACTTGTCAGAAAGCTGTGTTTTCCTTTATACCATTATGATTATAAGAACGCAAGACGTAGTATTTTGAGACGTTTCCAGTGCTATTTGGCAGAAGTAGTTAAACTGCATAGATACTAGCTTTTTTACACTTTCCTTAAAATCTTTGCTGTAGTTCTTTATAATTGTAATATTTCATTGTACCATTATATTTATTATACTGTGCATCAAGTAATAACATGAACATGTTCTCTTTGTCTTGTAATCCATAACCAAACCACCGAATAGGAAAGCACTCTATATTGCCAGTGAAGCGCTGCCATAGATTGTATGAAAATCCGCTGAAAATAGAACCGTTTCTTTTTAGAGAACACATCGGAGATACCTTGAAAAATGGCACGATCCGTGCTTTACGCGATCAAAGAATGTAACCGATGAGATTGCATACAAAGGATCGTACGAAAAATTATATCGTCTAAAGTGGCCTTTAATGAACGCACCAACTGAAAGTTCTCGGGAAGGGGCGTGCTGAGTCAGTTAGTTTCGCGACTGCCAGGCGGGCTCAAAGGTGGGCTGGGGATTAACTTAATTTTTCAAAACACCAAAAATATCAAATTTATAGGAGAAATATTGTATTTTCAACGTATATGGAAGTGCTGAAAGGAAGTGCAAATTGTAACAAACTTTCTAGTCATAGAAATGTGAAATGACCGTGAAAGAGACAAAAGTACATGTAACTATTTAGTAGCTTCACCCTTCAGGGCGAGCACATGTGTTACGTATAGTGATTCCGCCCGACCGTTCCCCTGTGGGGGTTGTGCCATCCCCGAATTCTCAACACTAAAATTTTCCAGTGAAAAATCGATAGAAACCGTTAAAAAATCCACTTCCACCCTCACAATTTTGACTTTACATCCCCGAAACTGAAAATCCTGGCTGAAACCCTGATATAATAAAGAAAATGATCCAACCTGACTTTATCTAACTCGCATTCGCTCGCTCGACTATTTGTCCGCGCTTTTTGTAGCAAAGTACTTATCATTGATAATACGAAGTGAAGCCATACGTTTTCACCGCATGCTGCTGTGTTATACTGTCTGTTGATCAACTAGAGTTGACACCTATTAATATTAAACGAAATAATAATAACATATGGTTTTTGTAACTCTTCTTACATTGCGGATTGCTGCTTGGCACTTGTAAAAGTGACTATGTGAATTATTTTGAAGGAAATTAGTAGTAGAGGGTTCAATATATGGTGGAAATTAAGAGCAGCAAAGGAATGTTTATCCCAATGCAACAAAGCACTTTTATATGGTATGCCAAACCGGATAAACTTATTTTGCAAGTCTGGTTTCTTACATGAGAAGTATTAAAACTATCATGAACCGAAACATTATCCCTATTAGATAGTGTACAAAGTACTTACTTAGTAAATAAACCAACTTGTACATACACACTATTAATAAATAACATTTTCAGAGCCTCTGAATGGACACCTTTCCATGCAAAACTTGATTTAAAACTCCTTCTTCCCCAACAACAGGCGAAAATACTGTATCACATATTTTCTCTCACTTCGCTAGTGCTGTAAAATTTGAACAGGGAAGCAAACTTCTCCATGTTTAATAAGATTGCAACTGATCAATACTGGACCGTTTCTAAATGTATCCGATGGATATCATTTCACAGTTCAAGCTGCTTCAAAATCGCGCTTGTTTTACGTAAATCACACGTTCTGGGTACAGTGGTATACTTGTGTTTGTACAAAACTCCGTAATCTATTGTAGACCCTCAATGCTGATAGCAATAATCAAATGTATTTATCATATAACTAGTATATAAAATCATAGCACGACATAGAAGAACAAGTCATAAAATTGTAACAGTATGGTTAAAACTACAATTCTGTAATTCAAAAGCTATTCAAAGAATGTAAAGTCGTTCTTATTGGTAGATTCACAGCATTATCTTTGGACATTGGGTCGTCCAGGTATGAGTCAATTGCTAGGGAACTGGCAAGAAAGACTTTTAAGGTTTTCATATCAGCCACTATAGACACGACATAAAAGACACTATAGAGAGAGATATAGGCAATGCGAGAGAGGCGATTCCGGATAATGCAACTGCTAAGGAATTGCTTGGCGAGTTAGATTAAGGAAGGTTGAAGCTGCGTCATAGTGACGTCAGATGACACGATCAAAAACTTCCACAAATTATAAGTAGACGACCGTTGATATTGCAGTTTTCGATGTCACGGCCAGAAACCTTATTTTCATAACATAGCGCATCTGAAGTGACAGCATGTTCCACGTAAGTAGAATTGTCACTTGACATTGTAGCAGATATATTTGGTTTCCTCATATGCAAAACTTTAGCTATATCTTAAACTTTGTTTAGACTCAATCAGATAAACTACACACTTCTCGATGAATTATTTTGTATTTAATCCGAATCCTTTGTTTTTGATGTCAATGCAACCTTGTTTAGTAATGATCCAAACTACATTTGACATCAGAAGCCAGTTCTACGGTGCTTGTTCGTAAATGATTCGAAGAATCATTTCCAAACTATCTCTGAACTTGAGAGTCTTCCTTTACATATCTTAAGTAACATTACAATTACTCTATTATTATCTGAAGCTCAGGTGTGTTTAAAGAACATACCAACTTTGATTCATGTTTTACAATAATTAAGAGGATCAAACGTCACACTCAGGGCGAACGTGAACATGGCAGAGAATTGCTGGCTTCCTTTAAATTAATTTTAAAGCAGTACCGGTCCTTATATCTTCGGAAACCAACTTGTCGAGGACATGGTGAGGACAGCTAAGATTTTGGATGTAGCTTTCCAAAACAGTAACGAGCCTTTCTTTTCAAATGTTTTGTTTTACATTACCAGTAATAGTAACCTTTGATTAAAAATTGTAATTTTAAAATCTATTTTAGAATTCTAGTGATTTGTTTTATAGATGCTGGTAGTTAGTATCGTACCCCACCCAATTTACATGAAATAGGTGAAAAATCAAGTAGTGTGCTACGCTACAAAGCGTATTAAAGTTAGGTTGTTTTACTATAAACCCACACCTTGTGATAGCTCCAAATAATAAAAATTAACATATTACAACGAAATTTACAAAACAATTACCAATGTTTAAGTACTTATACGTCTTTCGTGTGGAATAAACATATATAATTATTTACAATGCGTAAATATTTATTTTAAGTATTCTAGGTGTAGGTTATGGTGATAGGATACGGTAACGGAAATATATTTATTAAGTTTTGCTAGCGTAAACAACATATAAGACGTAAATGTATTGTGTTATAGCATTGTAGATGTAAAAATGAAATGTCAAAACGAAAAGTTTGAGTTAGCAGATGGCTAGATACATCATTAGACACATTCTTTAACCTTGCTGCTGCGGTCAGTAAACAAAGTACGAAGAAGAAAAAACAAAGGACGTTATTTGAAGGTTTTACTTTACTCGTCAAGCAGCGCGTAGAGGCAAAATACCCGATCAGGATCAAAACCATATCCTCCCACACCGCCAGCAGCAAAGAATTACGTAACAGTAAACCATCATGCATTACAATTACCAAAGTTCGATGTCGAAAAAGACACTATAGAGGAGTCATAAAATTCTACAAGAATGTCAGAACTCAATTAGGACGGGACGACGTTATGGCCAAATTAATGTTACCAAGGGCATTTGTAGTCAAAGGTCGAAATTAGTTACAGCTCCGAATTGAAAAGACAAATCTAAATGCTTTAACATACAAGAAATGTAAGGAAGAAATAACTCAATAATTCTGGAAAGTATATCCAGTTGTAGATGGTGGTCAAATCATACGTGATAGGATTCAGAAACGAAATGAGACAGTTAGGGACTATGTCTATGACAAAATGTTTCTAATTCAAAAATTAGAACCAAACATGCACTAATAAAAAATAAAAATAATAGGTACAGGTTTCCTTCCGTATTACATGGATAGGGTAGGTACCCAAACATATGAAACAGTAACGCAATTATTAGGTGCATTACTTGCAGTAGAGGCAAACAAATTAAGTGTTAAACATAGAAGTGTTAAACACACAAGGCCACAAATAAACCAAAGTTAACATTACGTGAGTTGAAGGTAAACATAAGCTTTATATTCAAAGCGACCCTGACAGTACATCCCGAGAATCCGATATAGATTCACGAGAATCTAAATACTCCACAGCTGGTGAGTCGGCAGACTCAGAATCTGAACAATCATATGACAGTACAAAGGGCAAACATCATAAACGTGAAAAGTTAAATCCCAGAAAAAACAAACGTTCAGGTAAAACAAAACATAAAGGTTGGGAAAAAGCTAAGAAACAAAAGAAAAAGGTGACCCAACAGACGAAATAAAAAAGCAACTTCAAAAGTTCATGTTAATAATAAAACAGGTGCCTGAAAATAATAAAAATAGCTGTAATAATGATGTAGATAGTAGTTAACAAAAATGTCGTGGAAACCAACCTGGTAATTTTCAGCGGGGTCGCGGAAATCAACGTAACAATAGAGGTTATCGACAATTTCGAAGTTACAATAATTACACGAATAATAACACCAGAGGTAATTTTCAACAGGGTGGAGCCAATTTTTGTGGCAATAATATTGCTGCCGGATATCGCGGACCTGGTCGAATTTACATAAATTCGCAATACGCATGAGGCAACTAGGGAAATAATCGATATGGTCGAAATTACTAATGGTCCTCCTCAATTTTCTAATAACTATCAATATCCGGTACAAGGTTATCATCCGGAATACCAATACCACCAAAGAGCCCACCCTATCAAATGCCCTAGAATTCCAGTACGGAAACACTGAAGTAACCCCCAACGGTTACATTATATGGTTCAAATTGTGGCTTAACAAATATGCATGTCTCGAACACGCAGTGTATAAACTAAGGAAGGATGTACATGACAGAGACCAGTCTTCAGGATACCACAAATTACCACCAGTCTACAGGATCAAATGTCCTCTTCAATGTAGATATAATATGACATATGCTAAAATTAAGATAAATGGCAAACACTATGAGACTATCATAGATACTGCTTCATAGGTTAGTTTGATAGATTATTGTATACTAAAAACCAACACTAAAATCATAAATGGTGATAACGTTATTTGAGGTACAACGCAAACAGAATTAACAGTCCAAGTTGGTATAGTGAAATTGCAAATGCAAGGTAATATATTTCACCACTCTTTTCGTATTTTGGACGATTTTGTCAATAACACGATGTTAATTGATACCACATTGTGTAGAAGTTGAATTCGATACTAAAGTCTTAACAGAAAAACGTTTCGGTAAACCTCCATTTAAGCTCGTGGCAAATTCAAATGATGTGTTTGTTGTATCCGAAAAAGTCAACTATCTGATAGACCATAGTAAATACTCAACATTTTTTGTCAAAGAAAAAGTCCATTGTCCACTAAGATCTAAAATGATATTAACATTGCAGGTCGTAAACGCAAGGTCTGGTGTAAAACAAATTCCAGAACCTAGAAAAGATCTTTTAGACAAATATGGAATTTTCGTACCGGGGTTTATCATGTCACAAAACGAAAAGTTAGTTGAGATCATGAACCCTTTTGCACATAAAGTAATGATTCCAAAAATGAAAAATAGCAAAGCAGGGGATGTTTATACACCAATTGTACACCAATGTTATAACATTGCTCAAGGCGTCATGGAGGAAGATCGATGTGTATTGGAAGAAGATAGGAAGTTATTTGACCTGGACAAAATTAAAATAATTGACGTTATCAAACTAAAAACGCGTGCAAAAATTTTACAACATTGTCATGAATACGAAAATAAACTTGTTTCAATGAAACTAGAATCGGACGTGTTAACAACTGAGAGCACCACACAAAAATTATCTCAAAGGTTCCGCTTAGAAAACCACTTTACACTAATGCAGATGCAATACGTTCACACATCAGGGAAGAAATAAGTATTTTCTTAGAGTAAGGAGTAATTGAAACAACTGAAACTGCCTTTAATTCGCCAGCCTTTTTTCATATAAACCAAGTATAGAGCATAGATTTTGCTTGACTTTGGGCTTCTAAATAGTCATGCTGTGGTACAAACGACAGCACTCCCAAGCGTACATGACATCTTAACAAACATATCGGGCAACCTATGGTATTGTCAGCTTGATTTTAAAAGTGAATACTATTCTATACCGATCACGGAGAAATCACGGGATTGTACATCATTCACACTTTCAAATTTGGGGACGTAAGGTTTGAAGAGTTACTCCAGGGTTATAAAAATTCACCTACTAGCTTTAATAGGTTATTAGCATCAACTCTTAGTAATATAGAACCAGAAAATCTGCCATACTATATGGATGACATTTTCACCTCCCACGACGGTAGGACTAAATTCCGAGAATTCTGGAACAACTGGTCAAACGTAT
Source organism: Lepisma saccharinum (assembly GCA_022664845.1). NCBI lineage: Eukaryota > Metazoa > Arthropoda > Insecta > Zygentoma > Lepismatidae > Lepisma > Lepisma saccharinum. Next base: position 3,975 of record JAGDQP010053316.1, on the reverse strand, counting down.
ACAGAAGATAGGTTTACGTCTTTCTTTAGAGAAGACAAAGTTAATTGAGATTTCTATTAATGCATTAGGACAGGAAATTGGCAAGTACGGTTTTAAAATTAGTGATAGAATCATTAAATCAATTTCGACATTTGAAGCTCCTAACACATTAAATAAGCTTCGAAGATTTATGGGACTTTTTAACTACGTTCGTAAGTTTTGTAAGGACTACGCCTTACAGAACTATTTCAACAAACGATTGGCAAAACGAAAAGTTAATTTAGGGACAGGAACAACAAAAAGCGTTCATTAAATTAAAAAAAGTTTTCATTAATGTTCCTACATTGAAACCATACAGTGCTTGGAAACCACTTTGTGTGTACACAGGCGCACCAAGAAAGCTATTTCTGGTGTATTATTACAAAAAGATAATGAAAAGTCTGAATACTAGTATCCGGTGAATTTTTGCTTGACACTGCTAAGAAAATGTGAAACTTGAAACGACATTCTGCAGCAGAAATTGTTTAATGCAATTTAGGATCTAATATCAATGCCTTCTTTAAACTAAGTATCGACAATAGGCTGCTATTCTATCTGAAAACGACGCAGAAATTGCCAAGCAAGCCCGTTTAGTGGTCGTTTGCTTTGTCTGAATACGGTTACGACATTGAACATGTGCTTTCTAGCCGAAATAAAGTAGATTATTTAAGCGGGAAATACCCCCCAAAAAAGACGACTTCAAAATTGAACAATTACAGTGTAGAAATTAACACAAAAATTGACAGCTGCTGCGACCGGGACTCGAACCCGGATCTCCCAGTTGCCGGCTAGGTATGCTACCAATTACAACACCACGGCACGGCCAATTCTCTGTGTATATGGAAGGTTCCTCTGGCCTAGACACTCTCCCAACTCTTCATTGCTGGTTACGAGGCCCAGGTACTCCACTCAGGCGGAAATATTTGGTTGAGGAATCTTTCTGCTACCAGGCAGTATGAAAGAATAGATGTTATTACCTTTTACACAATAAACCTTGTGTTGGTAAATGTTGAAATTAACACAGAAAAATTGACAGCAGCCGTGAATTTGCCGTACCGTGGTGGTGTAATTGGTAGCATACCTAGGGGGCAACTGGGAGACCCGGGTTCGAGTCCCGATCGCGGTGGCTGTCGATTTTTCTGTGTTAATTTCAACATTTACCAACACAAGGTTTATTGTGAAAAAGATAATAACATCAATTACAGTGTAATTTAGAAATACCAGAAGAACGTAATCTCCTCACGTTGCAGAGGGAAGTTAGTTTACTTGGTCCCATTTAGAAACACCTATTAACTGGTGATTAAACAGATGTAAGTATTGAAAGAGCTACAAGTCAATATAAATTGTCAATTGAAAAATTATACCAAACACACAAATTTTCATATCAAGTAAAATACTTAATTTGCATTCCACATTCAATCAGAGATCAGATATTTCATCAAATGAACGCTTCTGAATTAGCAGGACACTTTTCCTATGGAAAGTAAGAAAATTTACCTTCCCAATCGCAAAAACGTTGAATACGAGGAAAGACGGAAAGTTTGCCCAAGTCTCTTAGTCAAAGGCAACAATAGGAAAGTTGAAATTGTACCACTAAACATTTCCTGAAAGCTCAACTTTTCAGTTTTTAATAGACGACAAAATCGGACCGCTTCGTAAAACGGTAAAAGGAGTCTTTAGATATATCTTAATTCTCTGCGATGTTGCTACACAATACATTATATACAAAACAATCATCTTACTATAGAAAGCATAGTTGATGTATTGTTCAACAACGTTATCCTGAAATTTGGCATTCCGCAATATTATCAGCTTGATATGTTATCCAGCCACAAAAGCAAAGTAGCAAAAGAGCATGCTGAAAATCTAGGAATTCAGCTGAAGTTTGCAAATGCGGATTCACATTACACTATAGGCTTGGCAGAAAAAGAAAATGACAAAATTTAAAAATACTGAAACATTTTGTAAATAAAAGGTAAATAATTGAGATGAGTACCTTCAGGCAATAGTAATACAGTTGAACTTAATTAGACACTCTGTAATGAATTTTCAAGTCATTATCTTGTATGAGGGTATGAGCTAGGCTTGGTTTGTATATGAAATTAGATTTACCATATCAATATCAGTCAAATTACGATAGACTAGAACTTTTAGAAAAATCACGAAAAGCAGCGTATTTCAATATTTTGCAACATTACGAAAAACAACGAAATGCTTTCCAGAAAAAAGGCAAAACGTTTAGTTTCGAAAAAGGTGAAGCTATTTTAATATTAAATGTCACCCAAAGGAACAAACTGCAAAATCGTTTGCGATGAAATACGATGTTGTAGGAAAAATTTTAGAAAAAGTTAGTGAAAACTCATATAGCACCGACTATTCGGTCAAACGCTATGTGAAGAAAATTAACACTTTTGATGTTCGACGTTTACGTAAGATACCTAAAAATCAAACAGTGTAAAGTAAACAAGTACAACAATAAAATAAAATAGTTGTAAGTCTCGAACAAATCTAGTGAGAAGTTCAATTATTAAAGTAGCTAGAATCGAAAATCTGTGTTTCTGTGTAAATGCAGTCGTGGTTGAGAAAAAATGATAACCCCAAGTATTGAAGCGTAAATATTTATGCTAACTTTACGAAAGCGGGATTCATTCTGGACTATAAGTTATAGTTCAGAACACAGCTAATCAGAATTACGATTTACTATACACACCAGTATACAACTTACTTCAGTTGAAAGAAGTTTGTATTAGATTATATGCAACACAAACTCTCATGGCAAAGTAGATAGTAAACACGATAACGCGAACTATTTTACATTAAAGTGTAAAATGCAAAAATTGCAAAAATTAAAAATAATAAAAGCTAATAATTTAAAATTAAGAATTTTGTTGTATAAATGCGTAAAAAATTCAATTTAGTTAAGAAAACAAAGAAGTGAAGTATAATTCAATATCAATGCAGTTTGTATTGTTGAAATAAAATAAAATGAATTTATAACAATAATAATGCTAAAAATAAACGTAGTAGAATACGCCGAGTCATAAAATACAAATATAATTTAATAAAATATTTTATAAAAGAAGAGAAAGAATGAATTACAATTAAACACATCGAACATTTAAACTAGATTAGTACCCAGTGAAGTGTGTTTTATTTAGTAAGGAAATTTATAATTTAAGTATACCGCATTTAAACTAGATGAGAGTACATTTGTTGTAGCGCACTTAAAGTAAATTAATGCTGAAAATGTAATGGCGCAACTAAACTAGATCAATACCTAATTTAGCGTATATAGACGAACATAAAGTATATTAATGCCCATTTGTAATTTATATGTCAAAATAAGATATTTGTTACATTAAAATATTCTATTGAATTTGGTTCCAATGGCCAGAGAAACAATGCTAAGTTAAGTAGTGATAGGGATACAAGATCTATCCGACAATGCTAATAACATGCGAAGTCTTACAATATCGAATACAATGTACTCGATGGTTATAGTCTAATGAACACGTAAGTTAACAAAAGTAATGAAAATAACACTCATTAACGAAATTTGACGATATTAAGTAATCGACATCTATAATACACGATATTGAAATAACGCTAAGTTTTTATTATGACCAATATAAACGAAATAAAATAAATATTACAAATATAGGACTGTAAAATTGAATACCGAACCTCGAAACAAATGTAAAATATTTTCAATAGCATCAGCAAATAACTGAACAAAAACATGATTTTATCTTTTTCCCCAAGAGTAATTGTCATGCGGGATAGTAAATGATATGATAGTAAGTGCTCATCACAGAACCATACTCCTCTTGTTGGACAAGAAAAGTAAAAACTTAAGCGTGTTTTTTTGTTTTTATGAATAAATTACCAGAAAATTAAAGGAAAAGAAACAAGTAAAAACAGAATGTAATCAAAATTAATGAAAAATGAGAAAGAAAA